>JABXJD010000045.1:102500-192500 GCA_013375575.1 Percina caprodes | reverse complement strand
CAGTGGAATAGTTGACATTTAGAGAAGTGTTAGATGTTGACAGCAGTTTGGGCTCTGTCACTGGTCTTTTAGTTATGTTTGCTTTTATGTTTGAAGCTGTGGCCTAATGTATGTATATGTATAATGTATATTGTGGCCAATATCAATGGTTTTAAGTATCATATTTTAGTAATAAATCTGCAATTGAGTGCCACTCTCTTTTTAAGGAAGGACTCAAGCTCACTTTGAAATGTTTTATTTTTAAGATTTTTTTTTTGTTGGGGGGGACATTTTTTCGGCCTTTATTTTTAGCAGGACAGATGATATGAAAGGGGAGAGAAGCGGGGGAATGACATGCAGCAAAGGGCCACAGGTCGGAGTCGAACCTGGGCTCGCTGCGTTGAGGATTAAACCTTTATATATGGGTGCCCGCTCTACCAACCGAGCTATCTGGGAAGCTTTCCTCTTTAGTAAACACTTCTTGCAACAACAAGCACTTCAAACTGGAACACCTAGCACAAAGAGAAAAACAGATCTCAAGGTCTTAATCTGGAACACACCGGCCAACATTAGAATGCTAAGAGTTCCATGGTACAATTGATTTTCAATAAACCGGTAGGTATATGCCAACCTCATTGCTTTTGTCTAAAATAAGGCAGAGGGAATTAGAAATGGTTGCACAACGCAACTCGCCATGAAGAGTTTGGCATTCTCTTTGGACATGCGTTAGCTGGAGCCACACTGTTTGTTTACAAAGTCCATACAGTAATTGAGAGATTATTCCTTTGAATCCACAGTAAACCCTGGGATTGTGCTTGATATAAAGTTGTGTTTACTGCCATGGGCCTATGTGGCCTCAGTGAATCCTAGCCGTAGGTGTTTTTTTCCTTTCTCTGACTAGCCCCGTGTTTCTCTCTCTTCCATTTAGCAGACATGATTTCCTCTGATTGGAGAAGCAGTTTCACAATTGTACTGCAGTTGTTGTGTTATTTGTGCTGGGGTTAAATTTCCCCCATCTAGACAAAGCCTTAGAAAGAAACTACCGAACTTTGTCTAAAGTTGCCGCTGTCTTTCCATGGTGGGCAGTGCATGCAGATACAGTGGCAATTAGCTCCCATGACCTCCACTACATTTCTGTTTTTATTTGTTGTCATTTTGCCTTTGTTAGTGGAGCACATATGGCCTCTGACAGAAATACACTCTCAACATTGGAGATAGGGCTGACCGATAACCAGAAAATCAAAAGATATGTTTGACCCAATACCACAATATCGATATTGCAGCGATATTGTAGGGTTGACCTTCGGTGCGTTCACAAAATATTTTTACAACTAAATTTTTTATATATAATCATCAGTAACGTGAATTTAATGATCCCGACTGATGTCTGGTCGCAGGAAAGTGGAATGGATGAAATAGGACACACATGAAGTACTGCACAGGAAATTACAGGCACTGCACCAAAGCCCAGGATTCAGTCAGGACAAAATAGACACACTCACAAGAGAAAACAAATCGCAAAACACTTCTCACCCCTGTTACTACCTAAAACAAAGCCATGAAAGAGATTACTCTGGATTAACAAGTATGTAGTATGAGAGACAATCAAGAAATATGAAGAAAATGAAGAAATTCATGACTAACACAGTTCAAACTACCTGCAGAGAACATCAACAACACCACATTCCACTGTGTACACTGTCTGGGACAGAAGAACTCCAACAACCAACCGCAGCAAATCATAGTGAAGTTTGAGCACTACAAACAAAAAGAACAAGTTCAACGACAAAGGAGGTTATAACGGCTATAGGGAACACAACCCTTTACCTCACCCTCTCTTTCTCTCTCTTATACCCCCTCTCAGCCACGCAGACATGTTTCTCACTCTCAAGAATGCATAGAATAGTTATTGCTGGTTGTTCTTGGAAGAATGAACTTGCAAGTTCACAAGTACAGAAAACGCTGTTAACAGTTTGAGACGCTGTGTTCTTGCTGTTATTGCGATACACCCCCAGCACAGAGGCTGCCTGCAGTGCTTCAAAATAACAGCTATAAATAAAAACAATATAACCAATTTATGTTACAACAAGCTCCGGACAACAAAACCTCATAACGTTACAATTGTTGCAATGATATTGATAGTAGGCCTGCATGATTCTGGGAAAAATACGAATCACGATTTTTTTTGCTTAGAATTGATATCACGATTCTCTGCCACAGTTTTTTTGACCATGACAAAACAAATAATAAACCAAGGTTATTATAGTTTTGCATTTTTTATTAGTTTTTATTTTTATTTCATTTTGACTTTGTTTTCAAATTCAGTTCTAATTAAAGTGGGTTTCCTAGTTTTTATTTTTTTGAAAATGCTTAGTTTTAGTTTAGTTTTTTTGTAATATGAGTTATTTGTCGGGGGATTTAAAAAGGTCAGAAAAAGTATTGCGTAATAATAACTCAACAAAAACATCATACAATTTTAGAAATATGTATTCACAATGTATTCAACAATAACACCAGTACAAACAATGTACAGTGAACCCTCGCTATATCACGGTTCACCTTTCACGGTTTCGCTACTTCACGGATTTGCATCGTGCATTGTGTTCTGCATTCTGCAAACATAATCAATGGTGGCATGTTGGTTTATAAGAATCTTTTTGCCCAGAAGAAAAAAGAGCGACAACCACTACCGATAACTATGTTCTTCTCTCGAAAAAACACACCTGCACCGCAGGCTTTAGAAGAAAAAAACGCTACAGAGCGGAGTCGGGATGCAGCGGCTCAGTCAGAAGAGCAGGGAAATACACCTGAGTCACTATTTTTCCTACTGTACTTTACTTTGTATTTGTTTTCATAATCATTTTTCATTTTCTCCCGTTCCAATGACTCTGGTCGCGGGGGGGCGGTGCTGATCTCCGCAATTTGAAGCCTTCAGTTCGTATTGATGATTAAAATTATTATTTTACAGTACAGTAGTTATTTGTAAAAAAACGTTTATACAGTACTTTTATTTGTTAAACAAATGCTTGGGCCTGTAAAAAGGTTTTGTTCTTTGGTTTCAGTGTATAATGGAGTATTTCATCGTATAATAATGGTAAAAAAAAAAAGGTTACTACTTCACGGATTTCACTTATCACGGGTTCTTCTTGGAACGTAACCCCCGTGATAAACGAGGGTTCACTGTACATATGATGATGAGCACAGATATGTTAAACAGTCAACACAAGATGCCGCAGTAAGTGCAGAATGTGTTTGACGTGTTCCAGGAAAAAAAACTAATTAGCCAACAGACTAAAGAATAGGTGTTTTGAGCTTTGGTTTGAATAAAGTGGCAAACTTATTGAAGTCAATAGACTCACACAGTTCTGTAGACATCCCAGTATTAATTCACATATTAACCCACATTCCCTCGTCTTGGTGTTCCAGCATATTTACTAACCAGTCATTGGATCGCCGGTGAAAGCACACCTGTAGTGTTCTCTGTCCTGCTGCTGTCTCCGTCATGCTGCTGGCCCTACGTATCAATACTTCCATGCCGTTCCATAACGTTACCAGGGTTAGCTTCTGTTTCAGGGAAAGGGAGCTTGGCGTTCTCCTTTACCTTGTTAAGGTAAGCTAGGTTAGCCTCCTTGTGTTTGTTTCTCAAATGTAGGCTACTTTCTAATTTGTGGGATGTTTCCCTGTAATAAACTGTCCACATATTTTACCACCTTACACTGAAAGGCACTTGCTTTTATCTCACACAGTCATCAAATAGGACTCTGCTGCTTTCTTCCGACTTTCAGTACCGCCAGAACTAGGTTAGTAACAAGCATTTCTGGGACATGGATGCACACAAATGGAAAGATAAAAACCTTAAAACCTATTTTATAAAGTCCTATGTTTTAAACTCACAGAATAAAGTAGTAGCGTTTGTGATGCTACTACTTGCATTAAATGAGAATCAAAGTCAGTCATTTAAAAAAATTGTGAACAGGTGAATCAAGATTACAATTTTATAACAATTAATCGTGCAGGCCTAATTAAAAGCCTACATGTCATTATTTAAGCAAGTCTCCTGAAGAGAAACGGGTATCTCTCTCCTCTGCCTTCTGCGCTGTGGCCGTGTGTGTGTGTGACTGTTGGCCAGCAAACTTGTTAAGAGGGACAAAGACACGAGGAAGGGAGGCAAGTAGAGGCAGCACAAGTTATCAACCAGTGCATTAGGGTTACAAAATATTGACAAAATGTGATATTGCGATATCGATTATGACTAGTGCGATATCAATATTAATTTTGATATTTTTAAACATATGTAAAACCACAAAAGTTTTTAAAAGCATTGTAACAATATTCACAGATTCATAACAATAACGTGCACAGTGAGACTTACAGTCTCACTATGTGGGTGGGCATCATAGCTAGCTCTGGCGTATTAACTGCAACAGGGTTTTTTTGGGATAGTATTATGCAGTCATCGTAAAGTGGCTAGTGGTGGTCTTTAGGTTGCAAAAATAGATTTGTTGTATTGCCTATTGCGCGGTTTATCACCGTTTTGCATAGTGCATTAGCGTGTGCAACATCTATTGGTCAAAGTATTTGCCGAGGAGGCATTACTTTTGGCCACTAAAGTTGAGCAACACAAATGTTCTTACTTTTGTGTTCTTTCTGTTGCTCCACTGACTCTCGTCGCTTTCTCTTTAGGTCCATTCTTTTCTTTTGCTTCTCTGATTCGTTCTGTTTAGTTGTCTCTATCTATTTCTTCACTTACACTGTCACTCTGTCGAAATATGCACACACGTCACGCGGTATGCTCCATAGGGTTAGTCACGTATTGGACCTGTGCGTTGATGAGCACCAACATGTGCAATTGACATGGTAACTGGTCAATGAAACATCGTCATTATAGTAGGGCTGCAACTATTGATTATTTTCCATAGTATTCTACTGATTATTCTATCGATTAATCGAGGATTCAAATAAGAAATACTTTATTTTTATTGAAGAGCAATAATATACAATAGTTTGTTTAATTTTCAGATTAAGGGATTGCCTGCATTGCTTACAGTAATATCTCTCAAAAAACTAAACATTAACCAACGCGACACTATAGATAGAATATTGTGCATCGTGGTATTGCGATACTGATATTGAGTCGATATATCATGCACCACTAAAATGCATACTTGGTAAAATGGGCGTGTCACGAACATTTCCGGGAATTTTAACTGTTTTGGGCGAAATGCAAACTTGTGTATTGGGACAGTACTTTGGCCAGAGAAGGTGACGTTTCACAACGACACACAAGAACACAAGTCCATATAGAACACAGATTGAGAAACGCCCACACGCTCCTTATCCCTCCTTTTTCTCTAAAGATCATATCTCATTCTATTAAAAACATCATTCAATCAATTATTATTCCTACCAAAGATTAAATTACTCCTTCTGACTCTATTTGCAAGAATCCCTCATGAACTGGAAATCAAAGGACACCATACAGGTACATACACTGGGGAAACTTATCTAAGGGTCTGTAGTTAGAAATAGGCTGGGATTGCCTCTACTCTGCTCTCATAGACCTTTCATATACCTACGTTTTTTCACGGCCGCATGCACCCACATGCATGCATGGCAGGTCACAACAAAAAACAGAGAAGCTCAAATTACAACACGGAGGGAATGTGACTTTCTCTGCTCTGACGCTATTACTCCACTATGTTTTTACAATGCAAATATTTGTTTCCTTCTATGTTAATGTTCTAAAAAATCGAGTACAGAACCTTTAAAAAAAGTATCCACCATCAAAAGCACTACAACAGAACCCCTCTGCATCTGGTCCTGACCTGCTGTACCCTGCTGTTCTCTGCTCCGAGGCCAGGGGTATTAAGGGCTCATTTTAACTTTGGGACTGGATAAGAACCACTGAAAGCTCTGCCTTTGTTGTCCTTATTGAGGAAATACCAGGGTGATCTCCTATGGACCCATCAGAGATTACACCCACCTCTCAAGGTAGTCGCAGCACTCAGGTATACAGTGAGGAAAATAAGTATTTGAACACCCTGCTATTTTGCAAGTTCTCCCACTTAGAAATCAGGGAGGGGTCTGAAATTGTCATCGTAGGTGCATGTCCACTGTGAGAGACATAATCAAAAAAAAAAATCCAGAAATCACAATGTAGGATTTTTTAAACTATTTATTTGTATGATACAGCTGCAAATAAGTATTTGAACACCTGTCTATCAGCTACAATTCTGACCCTCAAAGACCTGTTAGTCTGCCTTCAAAATGTCCACCTCCACTCCATTTTATTAAATTAGATGTACCTGTTTGAGGTCATTAGCTGCGTAAAGACACCTGTCCACCCCCATCCAATCAGTAAGAATCCAACTACTAACATGGCCAAGACCAAAGAGCTGTCCAAAGACACTAGAGACTAAATTGTACACCTCCACAAGGCTGGAAAGCGCTATGGGGAAATTGCCAAGCAGCTTGGTGTTGGAGCAATCATTAGAAAATGGAAGAAGCTAAACATGACTGTCAGTCTCCCTTGGACTGGAGCTCCATGCAAGATCTCACCTCGTGGGGTCTCAGTGATCCTAAGAAAGGTGAGAAATCAGCCCAGAACTACACGGGAGGAGCTGGTCAATGACCTGAAAAGAGCTGGGACCACCGTTTCCAAGGTTACTGTTGGTAATACACTAAGACGTCATGGTTTGAAATCATCTTGTGACTGCACTGTATTAAGTAGAGGATGAGCGGGGCCATGTATTGTGAGATTTTGGGGAACAACCTCCTTCCCTCAGATAGAGCATTGAAGATCGGTCGAGCCTGGGTCTTCCAACATGACAATGACCCGAAGCACACAGCCAGGATAACCAAGGAGTGGCTCTGTAAGAAGCATATCAAGGTTCTGGCGTGGCCTAGCCAGTCTCCAGACCTAAACCCAATAGAGAATCTTTGGAGGGAGGTCAAACTCCGTGTTTCTCAGCGACAGCCCAGAAACCTGACTGATCTAGAGAAGATCTGTGTGGAGGAGTGGGCCTCATTTGTATTATCATACAAATAAATAGTTAAAAAATTATACATTGTGATTTCTGTTTTTTTTTTTTTAGATTATGTCTCTCACAGTGGACATGCACCTACAATGACAATTTCAGACCCCTCCATGATTTCTAAGTGCGAGAACTTGCAAAATAGCAGGGTGTTCAAATACTTATTTTCCTCACTGTATTTCATCCAATTAACCGTTAACCGATAATAGGATTTTTAAAATACGTTTGCATGACCAAATTATAATAGGCTATACAATCTATTTCTAAACTGCTAGTTCACTCTGTTTCGTCCCGTGCATCGTTACAGTAAACCTCTCTCCCCTTAACTAAAGTGCAGCCATTCACAGCTACTATTTTCAATTCAATTTTCAATTCAATTTTATTTATAGTATCAATTCATAACAAGTGTTATCTCGAGACACTTTACAGATAAAGTGGGTCTAGACCACACTCCATAGTTTACAAGCACCCAACAGTTCTAGTTCTAGTTCCCTCCAGAGCAAGCAACAGTGCGACAGTGGCGAGGAAAAACGTCCTTTTAGGCAGAAACCTCGGACAGACCCAGGCTCTTGCTAGGCGGTGTCTGACCACCGGTTGGGGTTAGAATGAAGAGTGGCAATAACAGTCCCAAAAAAAATAATAGTTTGTAGTAGTTCATGGCATAGCAGGGCATTGTGCGGCATTACAAGGCACAGCAGGACGTAGCAGGGCACAGCAGAGCGTAGCAGGATGAACATGGTATCGCAGGACGTGTAGCGGGACCATGGCGACAGCTGCTACCATGATTTTGGAGCCTCCCTGATCCAAGGAAACATGCTGGGCAAAAAAGAACATAAGGAAGATAGAGGAGAGAGGAGCCCAGTGTGGAGCCCAGTGTGTCAAAGGAAGTCCCCCAGCTGTCTAAAACTATTACAGCCTGGTCAGGCTAGAACTCTCCCCAACCAGATCGGGCTGTATGCTCTGCCTCCCTCTAGTTTTATTATATTATTGATTATATGATAGATAGATCTAACAACTATGACAAGAAGCAGGTGGGCCGGGTTAGGCGGACGCTGCGACCCCTCACTCCCTAACAATATTAAATTCTATGCCCTAACTAAAAGCTTTATCAAAGAGGAAAGTCTTAAGCCTACTCTTAAATGTGGGGACGGTGTCTGCCTGCCGAACCCAAACTGGAACCTGGTTCCACAGAAGAGGAGCCTGATAGCTGAACGCTCTGGCTCCCGTTCTACTTTTAGAGACTCTAGGAACTACAAGTAACCCTGCATTCTGGGAGCGCAGTTCTCTTGTAGGGTTGTAAGGTCTATGAGCTCTTTAAGATAAGATGGTGCCTGAGAAGAAGGATTTTAAATTCTATTCTGGATTTTACAGGAAGCCAATGCAGAGAAGCTAAAACAGGAGAGATGTGATCTCTTTCCTGTCAGAACACATGTTGCAGCATTCTGGACCAGCTGAAGAGTCTTTTTTTGAGCAGCCTGATGATAAAGAATTGCAGTAATCCAGCCTAGAAGCATGGACTAGTTTTTCTGCATCATTTTTAGACATATTACTGATTTTCCTGATATTACGTCGGTGAAAAAAGGCGATCCTTGAAATTTGCATTATTTGGGAATTAAAGGACATGTCCTGATCAAAGATAACTCCAAGATTCCTCACAGTGGTGCTGGAGGCCAGAGTGATGCCATCCAGAGTAACTATCTCTTTGGATAATGCGTCACGGAGGTGCTTGGGCCCCAGAGCAATAACTTCAGTTTTATCTGAGTTTAACATTAGAAAATTACAGCTCATCCAGGCTTTAGATTTTGCATTGTGTTCTGCAGTTGCCTTATTTGGAAAATTATTCTGTCAACATGGACTTGGGGATTGTTAAATTCCTGGAGAGTGGGCATGTGCCTACATGTGTTGTTATCACAAACACAATAATGTGGATTTTAGGAAGAGTTGGACGGTAAAGACTTGACTGAAGGTGGAGACACTACTGCCACTTTTTTTTTCAACCTGGATCCCATTTCCCCATACATTTGTGTCTAATAGACTGATGTAAATAAAATCTTTGAAGCTGGTATTCAATTACCCTTTTATACTCACAATTGTACCCAGAGAACATTAAAATATTTGCAATTTGGAGCATAAAAGGACTAAACTGCTGATTTTGTTTAGACCCATTAATACCGTTTGCTTCAAAACTATGGGTGCTTTGTTGAGATATGAGGCAATTTACCTGTCAAGTTGTCCATCCCATCAGTGGCATAGAGGGTGTGATCGTGGGTTGATTTTGTTCATTTGTTCATTTGTTCTATTCTTCCACGACTGAGTTTGTTCCTTTTCACATTTTCTACCTTTGGTGTATCTTCCTCAGAACTGCTGAAGGCGATCTACGTGGATGGTGACAGAACTGTCATTTCAAATATTTAAAGTTAGAAAAGATTGCTTCCATCCACAGAAGAAGAACAAACTGTACATGTATATATATGCTAATAAGCCCAAAACACAGAATAAATAACTTGAGGCTTTTCAGCTTTGTTCTCCCTCTCTACCTCTCTTTCACTCTTGAGGCTTGAGCTGTAAAATGCAGCTTTGAAGAGAGGTGCTTTGGTGCAATCAAGAAGCCTGATGTTGGTCTGATAGGCTTGTTGACTGTGTTGATGCTTTATGAATTCAGTTGATCATGTGCAAAGTAAAGATATAGAGAGCCCGGGGAGCTAAGTAATCTTATCTATTTCATTCTCATTTGAATACTTGCTCCAAATACAAACCAGCGTTTCCCGCAGAGAATTTAAAAGTGTAAAACACACTTGCAACCGCTTTACCGGCATTGCCGTGACTCACTGTGACTTAAACAAAGTCAATATTGTTTTGCTCCATCGGATCACAGCTCTGTGTGTGTGTGTTGGCAGTCGGAGCTCTGCTTTCTGTCAAGATGGAGAGACGTCAGATATGCTCGCGCTTATGCACTCTCGGGTACAGAAATTTGGCACTGTTTGATTTAAAGTGAATCCGTCCTCGGTAGTATCAACGTTATTTGTTTGGTGCCCAACCCTAGTAATGAGTGGCACATAACATGAAGTAACATGGCGTTTTATTTTGTTTGAGTTTTAACTTGTCCAGTGGAGCAAGTAAATTTCACTTAAATTCTACTTGTACAAGTGAAACGGACAAGCCTTGATGTTGAGCCCTGTCACATATTTAAAGATTGTAAAAACTAGTGCTGTCAAACAATTAAAATATTTAATCGGGATTATTCGCATTAATATCATAGTTAACTTAGTTAACATTAATCACACATTTTTATCTATTCTAACTGTCCCTTGATTTCTTTTTGTCTCATTATTTTTGTAACAAGGAAAAGTGGATCAGCTTGCTTCGAGCCAATTTTTTTTTTTATATTGAAAACAACATTGGCATATAGCCTACTGTGTTCAATTTCACACATAACATTCTCAGTTGGAGCAAATAATCTCTCACACAATGTAACACTGTCCATCAATAAAAAGGCGAAACAAATACTTTGACGAGGGGGCGGAAAATTGGCATCATCTGTGTGCTTAGCCATCAAGTGGTATTTCAGACTGGACGTGCTGCGATGATAGCTCAGTTCACAACAACAAAACACACAGAACACTTCTGGTCAATGGAACCATTTGGCAACTTTTAAAAAGTAAACTTTCCATTCAGAATCTTATTGGCATCCATTTTGGCTTCTCGTGCTCGCCATCCACTCAAAACTTAACGCTACTACTCTTTGGCTGGCTCGCAAGCCCAAACAACTGTTGTTTTGTTTCCATTCTAGCTAGATCTGGTGAGGTGTAGTCTTTCTAATGTTACTAGTTGTTGCAACAGCATGTGAAAAAAAACTACAAAGTTTGCTAGGCCAAAAAGAACGTTAATCTCGCAATAAAAAAATTTACGTCCTTAAAATGGGTTTGCGCTAACGTTGTTAATAACACATTTAACTGACAGCACTAGTAAACACTGATTATTTTTCATTTCATGGCATGTTTTTTTATTTTTAATGTGTTCTGTAGAGAAGGGAGACTGGCATTGGTCACAGTTTGGAATGAAAGAGAGAAAGCCGGACAAAGTAACACGGCGGATATTGTTCATATACCTTTTATTTTTTTGTTGTTTGTTTTTTTAACAATGTAGCTTTGGTGACCGCCTAAGCTGCAAAGTGCTGCGGGACCCTGCAAACTTCTGAATTCATGAATTTGGGAACTTGATTAAATGAAGAGTGTGTGTGTGTGTGTGTGTATATATATATATATATATATATATATATATAGTCTTGTCATATTGAGTAGAACAGTCTGTTCTTTTTGGCCTGATTCCAAATAGTGTTTTGTCAAGTTCAAACTTGCAGAGGTCGTAAAGAGCTGATCATAGAAAGAAAACTGCTGAGTGCTTAAGGGCAAAATTCCAACTCGTTTTTGGAAGACTGAACAGAGTCCTAAAGGGAATAGACCCCACCTCCTGTTTCTCAGTTCATTTACACTGACAATTAAAATGAGTATTTGCTGCCACCCCAGATGTCATGTCACCCATTGTTTCCGGGTTCTCTTTTTGAAGCCAGGAGATAAGGCTCATGATGACTGCTTCCTTGTCATCATATTTGGAGGAAGAGCAGGAAAAGGGAGGAAGAAGGAGGAGCCAATGCAAAGAGGATAACTTCTGAGTGGGGCCTAATGAAGGGTTGACCTGTTTAACACCTGGGATACTCAATCATAAATAATCTTCCCTAAATATCAGTGGTTGTGATTAAAAAAAAGCATATAAATAATTCAGTAATGAAAACAAGGAAAGTGTTTTATGTCTCTGAAAACAATCAGGCACATGTTTTTTTAGTTTTCCAGTCCATTATAGGCGAGCCAAAGGTTCAAGCAAACCCAGAGTAACTTCTTAAATTTTCTCTTCTCAGCATCCCACAACAGCATTGATATGAATTTGATTGTTGTTAGGAAATCTTTTCCATGGTATTTGATGGATAATTCTTTTGATATCTACTTTGTACATAGTTCCCAGATAAGGCTGAGATCGCCCTGTTCCATGGGTTGATGGGATTTCTAGGGTGGATTTGTATTTTCTAAATAACCATCCACAGACCTTGTCGTGATAAAGTTCCCATTCACAACTCTGTTTAGTGTCTCTATCTTCCATGTCAGCCAATCTTGGAGTGCCTGACATTTATCTGCTGATGGACGTTTCTTAACCATTTGCTGGAGAGCATCACTTGACAGGCTGTCTCCATTAATACCCAATCTGATAAACATGGAGAGCTGCCACGAGTTGACTCTGTCTCTGGTTAATGGACCTCCGCTGAGTAGGCAACCGTTTAATTCACTTTCTTCAACTGGCTGGTGCACCCTTTATGAATGCACACTAACTGGCACAATGACAGGGCATCGGCTGAAGATGAAGTTTCTTCATTTCTCGTAATTGCCGTGCTCATCTCTTAGACTGCTGTCTCCTGAGCACAGTGTTTTTTTCTGCAGTGCCTATTGTTTTTTGGCCGATTAGGGGGTTAGTAAGTAATGACAGGCACAAAGGTTTATTTTGAAGCAAGACATATTCTTCTGTTTGTGTCCACCTCCACTGGCGAGCATAATGTTGCCCTCCAGACATGCTGGTGCCTCTGCTTCAGCAGAATCAGCACATGGGCATTTTTTCCAAAGAGAATGAATTCTTGAGAGTATTTGCCTTTTTGTCTTCACCTTTTACTACAGGGCACCTCATATAGGGGCACACAGAGGCCAAGTTGCAGCTGATTAGGAAATGTATATGAAGTGTGTGTTTCACTTTGAGAGTAGACCAGCAATAACATATGGTCCCCTGGGACAGGCAGAAGGAAAAGTAGCAGCTGAGGTTCTCAACATCAACATTAGATGCAGTTCAGGAACATTTTACCCCCCAAAGTGATCTGCTCTGAGTCAGCCTGTTCCAAAACACAAAAACTGTGACCACTGACTGCACATTTCATGTGATTTAACTGAACATCAGCACCAACAGAATCACTTCCACATCAAGTTTGTCTCAGAAAAAAATAATCAGAAAAAGTCAGCTGATAGCATTAAGAAATATTTTCCCTGGACGGGTTTGGTTGTTGAAACACCAGCTGGAACATAAGTATGAGCTTAAATGTGAAAATAAAACTGATTTATAATTTTTTTTAAAAGTTATCACTTTTATATAAAACAATTAATTTACTTAACTTGTGCAAGAAATAATATGATACTGGTAATGGTACAACTGTACTTTCAATGCCCAGATGCTAAAATCATTTGACACTTGAATTTTTATTGCTTCTGCTTTTTCAGCCCCCTCTTAAGGTATGGATTGAAGGTTTCTGTTTGACCCAGTGTTATTTTCTAAATGTCTTCTCAGAAGAAGTCTCATTTTGTCATACTATTTTGTGCTTGGGTCTATTCGTTTTATTTTTATTACATTCTTCATTTGTTCTGTTTTTACTTAAAGCCATCGGCGTCCCTTAATCAATCTCTCTTTCTCCCTGTCATGGCTGAGATATAAATAGCCCGCCTCCTCAGACCTTGGCCCCCTCCCACCCACAGGGAGAAGAGTTTGTTTGACCTCTATGACATATTCTGTCCATTTAGACTCATGGCTAGAGAGAGAGAGAGAGAGAGCGAGAGAGAGAGAGAGAGAGAGAGAGAGAGAGAGAGAGAGAAGGGTCTGTTTTGCTTTCAGCCACCTGTTGAACATAATATCTTCCAACAGTGTGTGTGTGAAAACATAGTCTATTTTTACATAGCCAATGTTTGTCCTTTATCAGTTATCTACACAGCACCTTTTCTCTAGCAGAATAGTAAAGGCTGTGTTTACTTTGGCCACAGCTTCCTTTTGAAGGAATAGTATTTTCTCTCACTGAAGTCAAATTAAATTACTGGTGTAAATATTCACTTTCGGTGACAGTACAGTGAAAAGTTAGACCATCTTTAGATATCATTTGTCATATGAAAATGAAAAACGAGCATACAACAAAGCAATTTATGGTTTGATAGAGCAGTCTTAGATGCATTCATATTTTCACATTTCATGAATAGTTTTGTATTTGAGAAAGTTTCTGAAATACCTTTTGAGAAGATAACCACACTCACAAAACAGTGCATGACAAGAATGCCAAAAACATAAAATATGGATTAAAAAAAAGGCAGTGCAAATTAGATTTGCATGATACAGTTTTTAGCATTGACATGTTGCTGCTTGATACAAATGGGAAAACTTCAGTTCTCATTTTATATTAATAATGTTACCAGCAGACCCTTCCCCTTTAAGACATACGGCCATGTGGGTATTGTGTATATGTGACGTAAACTGGAGGGATTTGTTATGGGAAGTGAGAATTTCCTATGTGTGCATTGAGAAGAACGGAAAGCAGCAGCTGCCGCAGACACATGCTTTTCCATGGGTAATGAAAATACAGTAGTCAGAGTTTTATGTTTGCTACAAAGAAGAAATAATGCACCTGATAAATGTAAGGTTATCACAACATCTCCCAACCATGAATGAAGACTAAAAGCTATTTACCAGCTACAAGCCAAGGTAGCGCAATGGTCACTGCTGCTGTCGTAAAAACCAAAACCGTGATCCGTGAACCGTTGCACCCCTATTTGAGAGGGATGGGAAATTATATTGCAAGCCATTATCTCATTGTTTCATTATTAAAAGGTGTGGTATAGTAACATAAGAAATGAATTGCTCCAAATAAAGGCAGTTTAAAACATGGCAACCGTATTGTCAATTTCTGCAACCAAAAGCTGATGCCTGGTTGCCAAGCCAGCAACCACTTTAAAAAGTTAGCGTTGAGCCCTGCCCCTTATTTTAGAGAAAACAACATACATGCATTATTAATACCATTACTCAGGACTTTTCCCCCTACAAAATCACCTCAGAAGAGTAGTCAAGGAAGGACAGTTCACAAAATAAAAAGTTATTTTTTGTCTTCTATGCAGATGCATTCCTCTACAAAATCATCCCAGTAATTTGAGAATTAGTTATTATTTCCACATAGAGCTATAGAGCTATATAACTGGTAAAAATTCTAGTATTTTATCATATCACAATTTATACCGCAGGAAAAAAAAATATTGCAGTCAGTTTGAAAAGTAAATGAAGTTCATACTCACTGGAAACAAGATGCTCCAATTGTTTGAAGCAAATTAGATTTTTAATTGATTAAAAATACCTACTTTTACTTAGAGGTTACATTGTCTATGTAAAATCTGTCTTTTAACAAAAAAGTCAGCCTGGGAAATTGTTAATGTTGCTGTACCGACTGATACCCAGTGAACAGATGATAATATCTCTGTATGAAAGCAGGAACAAACAAGAAGCAATAAAGATGTAGCTGGTTCTATGTGTTTTCAGATTGTTTCTCTGGTTTTATTAAATCACTCAAAATCATGTCATGATTTATTTAATCTTTACACACTTAAGTTAAATTGTGAAAACATAACATTTCTCTTTCACACACTTAATTCCTGTAAACATGTCTCTTCTATGCATTTCAGTTAAATAATGTAAACCTAACACATTTCTGTTCTACGTCACATCCTGTAATTTCATAGTTATATAAAACACACACTTTACTTTGGTCAGTTGCGGTGATAAACACATTTGTCTTGAGTTCTACATTGACATATTTAGTAGCTAAACTAAACCTCTATTTATTACACTGTTAAAAACACTACTATTCACAAGTAGTGTCAGGAGTAGTGTACACTGCCCCTATTAATATGGCAAAGTTGACATTCTGCAATGACGACAGGTCACTGAAATATATTTAACTCCATATTTAACAGTAGACAGACTTAATAATAATAAAACCAACATTCAGCTAACTATTTTCAATTGTTTATCTAAAAAAGTGCATATTCACTACAAAATCTTAGCTAACAAACAAGAGAAACATTCAGTGTGCTCGAGCAGTCCCGTTACTGCTCTGCCACGAGGGTATAACTTTTACTGTTTTAAACATGTCAAAACCATTATAAACACTTTGTATATCAAACAGTCACATTAATAACCCTGGCCTTATGAAGTCCATAGATGGGTTACACTTTAGTTTCACTAACCTATATGAAAGAACAAAACAGCAACAGAAGCAATAAAGATGTGGCCGGTTGTGTTTCCAGATTGTTTCTAAGAAACAGTGGGGGTGCCGCTCTCTTACCAGTCCCCACAGCAACTAGCGTAAACACTAACATTCCACTTCGCTAGCCAAATAAAACCGGACTCTCTAATATTGTGCTTCTTTAGAGCAGATTGAAACAGTATCATGTATCTCATAACCCGAAATAATTAGAATAATAAAATAACATAATAACTCACTAATGTGACCACACAACTGAAGATTTCAAAATGTAGTTTATAACATTCTCTCCCAGACCGAAGTAACTCATGTTTTTTTTTCCTTCGGGAATGTCAGGAGTGTCTGCCAGGTGTTTGTAGGAATTAAGGGAATCTGATCTTAAACAATTGTAGCTGATGTAGGAATGAAAACACTTGAAACATCCGTGGCCTCCAGTCCTGTTGTCGATAATGATTTGTAGCATAGGAGTGCTGTTTTTCTTGGTTGCCTGCTCTGCCTGAATGTAGCATCAAGTCAAGGCCATGTCCTCCCTGGCATTCCTGTTGATGTCCATGGCACTCATGTGAGAAACAAAAGAGCTTTATATTCCTCCATACTGATATCTTGCTATATTTCAGATGTATTATAATTAGGGCTTATAAACAATAGTTCTGACATATATGTCCCTTTCTTCACGTCTGGTACATTGAGACAGGAGGTACATTGAAATTTCAGTGACTTTGTATAGATAAGGCTACCTCTCACAACAGAACCAGAATAATGTTATCTATACACAGTGCTAACTCAGCACTGTGTATGTCAATACACTGAGTCAGGTCTACTTTTCTTTACCAAAGGCAAAAGGAAACCCAGAGCGCTCCCTTTCCCCGTCTTGTCTGGCTGTCCAGCTGCCTCTAACCCTCACACCAATGAAAAGCCATATTGTTTTGTGCCAGATTTTGGGTTTTGATTAATGCAGGGTGAGGACAAGGCAGGTACTGACGTGTGTGTGTGTGTGTGTGTGTGTGTGTGTGTGTGTGTGTGTGTGTGTGTGTGTGTGTGTGTGTGTGTGTGTGTGTGTGTGTGCGCGTGCGCGTTATCTGGAGTTGATGGTGAAATGACTGGTCAAAGCAGCGGCTGTGAAAGGTGATCTTTGGTAAAACCTTTAAACACCTTTGACAAGATTATTGCTGTTAACATATTTAAATATACAGTATAATATACCAAGACTACCTAAGAGGAGATAAATAAATAATTTATTTGTGTGTGTGTGTGTGTGTGTGTGTGTGTGTGTGTGACTCTCAACCTTGGTCTAAAACAGACAGGAGAGACAAAGGAGTAGGCTGGACTAAAGCAGGAGGGAGGGTAAGAGGCAGCTGCATAATGACAGGGCTGTGCTGTAATGCCTGCAGTGTTAGGACAATCTTTCAGGTGGTGAGCTGTTCCAAAACCACTTAATGTTCAGTCAGTGTCCAGATGAAGTGCCAACCCTAAACTTTAAATCTGCAAAAGAAGCTGTGTCTGTGTGTGTTTGAATGGATGTTAGAGCTGAACCCTTGGGGGAAATATATTTAGGGCCCGAGCGCCAACATCGGCTGAGGCCCTATTGAAACTGAAGGACTTCTTCTTTCTTTCTTTCTTTCTTTCTTTTTCCGTCAAATTAATTGCCTTTTTGAGGGACTTATCATATTAAAAACTCACCAAATTTGGCGGTCGCATCAAGTCTGGTAAAAATTTACGTTTTTTAATGGTTTCGGGAATGGGCGCACAAAAATGTCTCGCTAGCGCCCCCTACAATATTAAGAAAATTCAGCCCCTGCAGAACGTTTAACGTAGAGTCACGAAACTTGGTACACATTTGTAGCATGGCAGGGTAGCCCCACCCTAAACCCAACAGGAAGTCCGCCATTTTGTATTGAAAGTTTGAAATTAGTGCGATTTTGCCCATTTCCACATGTCGTACTTTAACAAACTCCTCCTAGAGCTTTCATCCGATCAACTTCAAACTTGGTCGTGTCATCTTAAGATGTTAATGATGAAAAGTTATTAAAAGAAAACTTTTCGTCATAGGACATGGCCGTGGCGGGGCGGCCATTTTGAGTGTTTAGCGATGAAGGAGAAAATGGCTGTAATGTACGTTGTTGTATCTGCTTGAAAATTCCCACAATCACCAAGAGTCCAGGCCTGAGGACATCTGCAGGCCAATATGGACTTTTGGAGAAAGCGCCACCAACTGGCAACAGGAAATATGCCTTATATGACAAACATCATCCAATTTACATGAAACTTAGAATGTGTGGTCTACATGTGATACTAAGCCGGCCCCTATAATTTAACCACGCCCACGCACACAGGCCACGCCCCATTTCATAACATTTTAACCTTTAAGGTATAGCTTTGTGTGAGGTGTCTATAAACTCAGCAGAGACTTCCTTCTTCATTGGTGATGGTTTGGCCCGCCCGCTACGCGTCAGCCACGCCCACTTTCATAACATTTGAACTGTTTAAGGTACAGTCTTGTGTGAGGTCAATGAACTCAGCTAAGAGTTCCTTTTTCATTGGTGATGTTTGACCCGCCCCCTTATGATGCGGCCACGCACCCTTTCACAGATAATGAACTGTATGAGGTATCATTGAACTCAGCAGGGAGTTCCCTTTTCTTGGGGTCGACTTTCAGTGTCTGAGTAAAGTAAAGTACTTTAAAGTAAAGTAAAGTAAAGTACTTTTTATTAGTCTCCCTAAGGAGAAATTTGCCTTGGACACTGAGCAACCTACTTAGCTGCAAGAGTTACAGACATACCGACAAGCACAGGGTTAAAAACAATTAAAAGACAAATGTACAGTCAACATAAGGGCCACTCGAAGGCCTGTGCAAATTGCAGATTTACAATTTCCTATACTAAACAAGATAAAAGCCATACTTCACAACACAAACAATTTCATTCATCCATGATAGTCACAAATATAAATTAAAATATTCGTAGTCATACATTCATCTCTGTTCATTAATGAGCTTTACTGCGATAGGGATAAATGAGTGCTTATATTGTAATGCGCAAATGTGCGGTCGCAGAGAGAGGCGTCCGCCAGTAACCCCGACGCGCGCAGGTTAGCGAGGGCACGTTCAACGCTGCTTGCAGCTTTAATTGTTTTTATTGTTGCTGTTTGAAAGTAAAAAAATAAATAATTCCACTTATCTCTGTCTTTACAACATTCTCCTTATTTTGTGCATCTGAAGCTAGGGTTTATGTAGGTATTTGTTTGTCTTTTTTAGCAAATTAACTGTGGGAACATGATTGTGTGTTGGATTCTCTGGGCCACATTTGGCAACGTACCCAGACAGTGTGGCACAATAATTGTACACACTGTATGCTCATTTACCATCTCTTGCTCTCTCTTTGTCTCCCATTCCCTTTCTCTCAAAAAGCAGTGTGCTTTATAAATTTACAAATCAGAAGTTTCCCTCCCATTAGGGCTGTGTACTGAAACCCAGTGCTAATATGGCACCAGTGCCAAAACGACTGGTATCGTCTGGACCGAATAGCAGTGCAGATTCCGGTGCCTCTTTTCGGCTTGCGCTGCTCTCTGATGCTCCAAAACGGGCAACAGAAGCATCTGAGCCTGTGTGTGATGCTAGTTAACACTACACTTGGCAGCAGGTGGATTAAAATGGTTAACATGGTTGACAGGGTTAAAATGCTGACAGGTAACGTTAAACAGTGTAAAGTGTGACTGTATTTCACTGTAGAGGATTCCAACTCACTAATGGGATGTAACAGTCTGGCGTTCACTTGAAACTGGTAAGCCTCGAGGTGCATTCACAGTTATTGTAAAATACCCTTTTCCTATTTAGTGGATGTTTTTGTTAAACAGCAATGTAATGGTGAAATAAGTTGTTATTACAATATTATTAACATAATTTTGAGCATATGCCTTATTTACCGTTATAATATATATAATATTACTGTTGGTGTTTTATAGAAGGCAGGGTTCATCTCCTACACACACACACAGACGCACGCACGCTCGCACACACCCACATGCACACGCTCACACACACACTGTCATAAAGAATGCAATATTTTTTAACAATGTGAAGCTCAGATGTGAACACTTTATTTTACAAACCCCTTCACAGAGAAACAGCTGATCAACAATCTACTAGCATACGTGTAACAGAGCTGTGTGACATTGTAATCAAATATATAAATGAACATAGGTTGAGTATAACTAATATACAGATCAGTCTCAGGTTGAAACTTGTAGTTCTGAAAGTTAATTTAAGGTAATGTTTATGTATGTTTAATGTATGCCTTAGTTGAGGTTGTTATTGCATTTCAGAAAATGTTTTCTTTAAAAACATTGTAATATGGCACTGAAACGCACTTAATATGTTTAGTTTTAGTTTTTTGAGAGATGATATTGTAAGCAATGTAGGCAATACAAAATTTAGCTTTTCCCGAAAATTAAACCAGACTTTATTGTAATATATAAAGTGTGAAGCGGCTGGCATGAGGATCAGCGCCTCTAAATCTGAGGCCATGGTTCTCAGCAGGAACCGACTGAGTGCCTTCTTCAGGTAGGGAATGAGTCCTTGCCCCAAGTGAAGGAGTTTAAATACCTTGGTAAATATCTTGTTCACGAGTGAAGGGACAAAGGAGCAGAAGATTGGTTGGAGAATCGGCGCAGCGGGTGCGGTATTCCATTAAATTTATTGCACCATTGTGCAAAGCTCTCAGTCTACCGGTCAGTTTTATGGTTATGAAGGCTGGGTCATGACCGAAAGAACAAGATCCAGGGTACAAGCGGATGAAATGGGTTTCCTCAGGAGGGTGGCCGGTGTCTCACTTAGAGATAGGGTGAGAAGCTCAGTGGAGCTTGGAGTAGAGCCGCTGCTCCTTCGCGTCGAAAGGAGCCAGGAGAGGTGGTTCGGGCATCTGGTAGGGATGCCTCCTGGGAGCCTCCCTAGGGAGGTTTTCCAGGCACGTCCAGCTGAGAGGAGGACTCGGGGAAGACCCAGGACTAGGTTGAGGGATTATATCTCCAACCTGGCCTGGGAACGGCTCGGTAAAGGTAAGTTTGTGGTCCCCTTCTGGAGCTGCTGCCCCCGTGACCCAATACCGGATAAGCGGACAAAGGTGGATGGATGGATGGTAATTACATTTTGGCACATCTAAATAAAATCAAGATCTTAGTTGAAGTTAACAATTAATTGTGGGAGTGCTATAAAAACTGCTACTGTATATCAATGACAGCATTTTAAGATGTCAAATGTGCATGCCATCAATGCAAAGCTTAGTATACTGTACATGTGTGCGTGAGAAAGACAGAGCAGGCAGGAATGCACTAAATGTCTGCCCTCTGTTTCAAGGCTTGCCAGTGGTCATAGATAGTAATTTAAACTCAGCCAGAGGAATCCACGGGGACTCAGCAGCCCTGTTCTGACCTCCACATTACAAGTCACTGGCCCTTCACCTTCAAATCCAGCTGGGAACAAGAAGCCATACTGACTGTTAGCAGACTTATTTTCCATACTGCATGTCATAAAACATGAGCTGTCTTGCCAAAAGGAACCCTATAGGTTTCTGTAGTGACAGTGCTTGGACAGATTTGAATAATGCAAAACTAAACAAAGTTTTAAGACTGCCTGTGCTCCCTTTTATGCAGTTCAAGTGTACTTCAATTCAATTTTATTTATAGTATCAATTCATAACAGTTATCTCAAAACACTTTACAAATAGAGTAGGTCTATACCACACAAACACCCAACAATTCCAGTAATTCCACCAAGAGCAAGCATTTAGTGTGACAGAGGCTCAGGCATGTTTGGCCTCTGAACAACCCTAAGTGAGCCTAGCCTACAGGCAGCTACTAGAATTAGCATCTGCCACACCCTGCTCATTTTAAAACATGATTTTATTAGAAGTGTCAGAGCAAAGGTTGCACCGCCTACTCTGTAGCTCTGTTGTTCCACGGGCAGCGAAACACAGATGGGCTAATACCATGTGGGACCTTGTCATCATCATTAATTGTTCTCTGCGGAAAAAATACAAATAGCAATAAATATACAGTATCTATGGTTCTTTTAACCATATTAGAAAAAAAAATATATATATATATATATATATATATATATATATATATATATATATATATATATATATATATATACATACATACATACAGTGGGGGAAATAAGTATTTGACCCCTTGCTGATTTTGCAGGTTTGCCCACTTACAAAGAATGCAACGATCTATAATTTTAATCATATGTACATTCTAACAGTGAAAGACAGAATCCCAAAGAAAATTCCAGAAAATCACATCATATTAATTTATAAAAATTGATAACCATCTGATGAGGAAAAACAAATATATGACCCCCTACCAAACAGCAAGTATTCTGGCTCCTACAAGCCAGTTAGTCTTTCTTTAAGACACAGCCCCAATCCCAACCAATTATCTACATCAAATACACCTGCCTCACCTCGTTACCTGTATAAAAGACACCTGTCAACACCCAAACAACCAGCATCCAACATCACCACCATGGGCAAGACCAAAGAGCTTTCTATGGACATCAGGGACAAGATTGTAGATCTGCACAAGGTTGGGATGGGCTACAAGAGAATCGGAAAGCAACTTGGAGAGAAAAGAAAAAAACTGTCGAAAAACTGTCGGTGCAGTTATCAGGAAATGGAAGAAGCACCACACCACCGCCAACCTCCCTCGGTCTGGGCCTCCACACAAGATCTTGCCTCGTGGGGTGTCCCTGATCATGCGAACGGTGAGGAATCATCCCAAAAACACAAGGGGGGAACTGATGAATCAACTGAAGGCAGCTGGGACCACAGTTACAAAAGAAACGGTTGGTAACACACTACGCCGTCATGGATTGAAATCCTGCAGCGCACGCAAGGTCCCCCTGCTCAAGAAGAAACATGTACAGGCCCGCATGAAGTTCGCCATTCACCACCTGGACGACTCAGAAGAGGCCTGGAAGAAGGTGATGTGGTCAGATGAGACCAAAATAGAACTTTTGGCCTCAACTCAACTCGTCGTGTTTGGAGGGCAAAGAACACCGAGTACAACCCAAAGAACACCATCCCCACCGTCAAGCATGGTGGTGGCAACATCATGCTTTGGGGGTGCTTTTCAGCCAAGGGGACGGGACAGCTCCATCGTATTGAGGGGAGGATGGACGGGGCCATGTATCGTGGAATTCTGGACCAACATCTCCTTCCCTCAGTGAGAGAGCTGAAGATGGGTCGAGGATGGGTGTTTCAGCACGACAACGACCCTAAGCACACCGCCAAAGCAACAAAAGAGTGGCTGAAGAAGAAGCACATCAAGGTTCTGGAGTGGCCTAGCCAGTCTCCAGACCTGAATCCAATTGAAAATCTTTGGAGGGAGCTTAAAATTCGAGTTGCCAGGCGACAACCTCGGAATCTGAATGATTTGGAGGCTGTCTGCAGGGAGGAGTGGGCCAACATCCCTGCCGAAATGTGCACAAACCTTGTCACCAACTATAAAAACCGTTTGACATCTGTGCTGGCCAATAATGGCTTTTCTACAAAATATTAACATGCTGTTTGTCCAGGGGGTCAAATACTTGTTTTTCCTCATCAGATGGTTATCAATTTTAATAAATTCATATGATGTGATTTTCTGGAATTTTCTTTGGGATTCTGTCTTTCACTGTTAGAATGTACATATGATTAAAATTATAGATCGTTGCATTCTTTGTAAGTGGGCAAACCTGCAAAATCAGCAAGGGGTCAAATACTTATTTCCCCCACTGTGTATATATATATATATATATACACACACTGTATATAATCACTTTTATAGCATTTATAAACATCTGCAGCCCCCTCCTTTGTGTTCAGACCTCCTGCATGCATTTTGTACCGTAACAGAAGCTGTGATTAGCCTGACTGGGTTTTGAAGCAGACTGGGTTTTGTGTGGTTACTGGGACAGGTTTCAAGACTCAGAAAGAGCACAAAGTAAAAGTCCACCAAAAAAGGTAATTTCTGTGTTATTTCCACGTACATTACTTTTTTTTCAAACCACAAATCTGTGACAGCATGTCCTTTAAAGTAGAATCCTAAATGCAAAGGGTGTGATCTAGGACGTTCCCTTGACCATGATCTGAACATGCATTTGTGTCTTGAGAAAACCAGAATGAGTACAAAATATCTATCTTTGATTTATGATCATTGTGGGTAATGTTTGCTTTTACAGGCAGATTGACGTCATATAAGGCGTTGTAACAAATGATGGTTGGTAATGTGAGTATGTAGGAGGTATATCCAGACTACCAACTTGAATGTATTCCCTTTAGCTTTGCCTCAGCCTGATACAGATGGTGCCCCTGGTAGATATTGACATATGCATTGATGTACAAATGGCTTCTTGATTGCCGGTTATGCTGGCAACAAATGATCTGTTAAGTGCCAGCAACCCAACCCATTACTGACAGTGACCCTGACAGCTTGGCTGCAGGACTCCAGAGGTGTTGTTTTACGCTGGGGTGAGGAACCCTGCAGATGGTACAGGACTGTCCTCTTTAAGTGTCATTGTATCCATTTACCATCATCCACAATCCCTCAGGTTGTAACCCAGCATCCCTTAGAAGGAAACATATAAGCATCTTGAGTGAACAGAAAGGCAATTGAGAATGAAAAAAGGTTACAGGTTTGTGTAAAAAAATTGGATTCTTTATAGCTGTTGAATTCAGATTTATTTCACATCATCATGACAGCCAAGATTGAAGATGTTTTCATTCCATATGCAGGTCATTTGACCTTGGTAAGAATAATTCATCTCACCCTATCTGGCAGATCATCTTATTGGTATGCAACACTGTCTTTCTGGGGTGGGGATGCATTTGAATGATAAAAGTATTTCAATGTAGAATTCTAAAAGGAGGATTTATTTTTATTGAGATTTAGACTTACATTTGCCAGAAAAGCTCAATTTAAAAATGTAAACAGTGGGATCAAATGTCTCCCCTCACTGACACAACACTAATGTGCTGGAAACTGGCCTTAATCTGATCCATGGAACAGGCTGGAGCTAATTACCATCTCACTTGCACTTTCTTGCCCCGGAACACTGGCTTGTTTTTTTAATTACATCTCCCGAAATAAGATTACAGCTTCTATGTTTGATTTTCTGCAAGGAGGGCTGCACGACTGAATTTTCACCAGGTGTGGACCATTATGTGTAACTGCAGGAAGTGCCAGCCGCTTATTTTCCCCACTGTGTTGATGGTGGGGTCGAGGGTTCAGTGCAGTGAAGCTGTATTGTTCAGCTATAGAGTCACTATTTAGGTTTTCTCCTCTTCTGTGCAGAACACTGCAATCCCAACATCTCAGATTGTAGTAGATTTGTATTAGGCCTGCACGATATTGGAAAAATCTTACATTGTGATATTTTTTTTCCCTGCAATATATATTGCGATAAGAAAAAAGAAAAAGCAATTTTTAAAAAATTAGCTCTATTTGGAAATAAGAACATAGAGAAAATAATGAAAAAGGATCTTTTCTAATGTTAACCATTCTTTGTTAAACTTTAATGCTTTACAAACACCAAAGCAAGTAAGCGCTGTGACTAACAATACTCTTCTGAAGTGATTTTGGAGGGCAATTAGGTAGAAATACGCTGGTTGACTAGCATGACACCATTGTATTCATATAATAATCAATTCAGTCTAAAGTGTATGACAATGACTGCATGCTGCTTCCTCAAAATTTCAGGTTGTGGTCGACTAGAGGGGCCAGCTTGTTTGTTTGATAAATTGATCAGACGTGCACGTCACGCGCACTAGCAACAAACTCTGTGTATTCAAGAACAATTAAATCTGTGGAAATGACGTTAGATCAGAAACAGACTTCTGTAGTAGATTAGTGACGTTTCCAGTGTCGCGGCTCCGAACCGTTACGTTAGTTGGGACCCTCGTTTCTTTAGGCTAACTATATTAGCTTTAGCCTGGCTGGTAGCAGCTTTCTGCGGGGGGGAAATGACCGGGAGACGTTGTGATTATGTTGCATTAATCAGGGGATTTAGTTCGTATTTGCAGCGAACATAAAACACAGACTACTGTAGCTTCACTGACTAGCTACCCATCGAAAACTATGTGCATCACTGTGTCAGCGGCATCTGCTGCGTACAGCACTTTAATCCACATGGAAAGCCTCACTTCTCATAACAATAAACCCTGTAGGACTAACGTTACATACACACGTTGCCCACATGGCTACCTGTCTTAAAGGGGAAGGGTCGGCCGGTAATAATCATATAAAAGGAGAACGGTGGAAGTTTACTTTTCTATCAAGCAGCAAAAAAGTTTTAGCGTCAACATTGCAACGTCCTGTGATGTGACAATCATGCATGCACACATCGCCATGTCGATGCTAAAACACAATATCGTTCAGCCCTAATTTGTATATTTACCATTTCCCTCTTTTCTTACATCTTTGAATCGTTTTGTTATCCTGTGAAGTTTATTTTTACCATCAGCCCTCCTGCGCACCTTAATTTCTTAAATGAATCCTTAATACTCCACATTACATTACGCCACTTGTGTTTCAAGGAGCCTTTTTTCCCTTGCATCTTAAGACTGTGCTACAACTTCAAATGAACTGTGGTCAGTAAGTGAACTAGTGCAGTGCCCTGCAAAATGTGCCTGTTTGGAACGGGCCGTTTGTTTGGCCTCCTGTAATGCAGCTTTCTCCAGAACCATTGTATCCCGTATTAACTTACAGAAGGCACTCAAAGTACTTAATATGTAAGTCAACCTTAGTTTTATTCAGAGTTTATTAATAACTAACACTGTACAAATAGCCCCTGCCTTTTAACTGGATCCAAAATGCCCCACTGCACTAAACATGCACATGCACACATTCTTTCTGCAGGTACCTAGTGGCAATTAAATCCCTTTCCCTGGCAGACGGTGTGCTGTAGTCTCATACATGTGTCCACATCTTGACATACAGGACATGCCTTACAATACTTATATACCCTTAGATTGTGCTTTAAAGCTGTTTCTCACTGGTGTTGATGATTCTGCCTTGATCCATGAGAAACCTCTATTTGGGCTGTCTAATTAGGCTTTATGTATTTAAAACATTAAGACCATTAAGACTGGCTATGGCCGAGAGAGCAATTTAAGTGCAGAGCAGTTTGTATTTATTTCAGATATTTGAAGCGTTTCTCTATTACTTTAGCTAATCATTCAACGTTAACTCATTACTTTTAACTATTTATTTCTATAATTTATTTAACATTTAGCTAAACTCCTTCCTTGCTAACTAATTTTCACTCTTACTTTGAATCACTACACTAATATTTAGTTGCATAACCACTATTTCTGAGAACTGCTTAACATCTGTGTTGCATGGAGTCGACCAAATTCTGGCACCTGTGAACAGGTATTCCAGCCCAGGACGATTGAACTACATTCCACAATTCCTCTGCCTTATTGGGTTTTGCCTCAGAAACAGGATTTATGATGTCACAAGTGTTCTATTGGATTGAGGTCCGGGGATTGGGCTGGCAACTCCATAACATCAATCTTGCTCATCTGGAACCAAGACTTTGCTCGCTTACTGGTGTGTTTTGGGTCATTGTCTTGTTGAAAGACCCATTTCAAAAGGCATTTCCTCTTCAGCATAAGGCAACGTGACCGTATAAGTATTTTGATGTATTGAAACTGATCCATGATCCCTGGTATGCGATATAGGCCCAACACCACAGTATGAGAAACATTTTACTCTCATCGGTCCATAGAATGTTGCGCCATTTTTGCCTTTCGCCGGTCAATGTGTCCTTTGGCAAATCACATAACCTTCTTCTGGTTGTAACAGTACTCACAGGTAACTTTAAGTCTTCTTTGGTTGCTGGTCATTGTTGAACCTTTGCCATTTTATTTATTTTACTATTCTTTAATCCATTCCAATGGTAGTTGACCGTTGTTCCCCATGTTGTTCATTCTTTGGATGCCATTTTAAGGCATTTTAAATCATTTTGGCTGATCAGCCTATAATTTTCTGCACTTCTTTATATGTTTTCCCCTCTCCAATCAACTTTTTAATCAATGTCCGCTGTTCCTCAGAGCAATGTCTGGAACGACCCATTTTGCTGAGTGTTTCAGTGTGAATGCACTATAACCAGCATGCACAACATTTGCGTCCTTCCTTCCTTAAATATTGGGATAATTGACACCTGTTTCTTCACAATAATTGACACCTGTTTCTTCACAGAATCAATCACTTCACTAATTGAACACAACACTGCTATTATTTTAAACATTGCCTTTTCAATTCCATTCAATTACACAGAATGAGCAGCATGTATGTCATGACTGTTGGGTCTGTTGGTTTTCTATGACAACAACAGATACTAGTGAATTATTTGCCATGTAGAAATATCACTTCTACCAAAAAAATAGGATTTATGAGGTTAGTGATGTTGGACTGCTATTATTTTGAACACAACTTTATGTGGCAACAGTCAATGTGTGGGTTAAGTATAAACATCTCCTTCTACCTGTGTATGCTGTTGACACACACAGAGTTGACAGACAGCCACCCCCCCCCCCAACCAAGCTTCCTTTTTTAGCCTGACTACAGTCTGACTTTCAGTCTGTGTTTGATCACAACCCTTCTGATGACTCATACAGGCATCCATACACCAGCAAACACTATCTCTCTCTGGCTCACTCACATACTTGTTTGGTGGATCATGTGGGGTGGGTCAGCAATTGGCCAGCTTATATCATGAGCATAGTGTTTATTTTTCTTTTTACAGATTTAAAGGGTTTGTCTCTTTATCTTCCCTCTTCTGCGAGCTCACAGTCTGCAACGGTTTCAGGGCCCCGTCTGAACTCGGTGTTAGAGAGACTGATGAGGAGTCAACGACCACCAAACGTATCAGAATACTAAGTGTAGTTAGCGTCGTTTACTTGTTTATGTTGTTTGTTAGCCTGCTAGCTTTGTCTGGCAGTGACTGACAGCTACAATGACTGACTCTGTACTGACAGTCCGCTCTGCGCTGGAGGTTTCACGTTTCTTTGCCAGTATTGTGTAGAAGTCGTTGCCCTGTCGAATAGTGTTTCCCATATTAGACAGAAAGTGTGAGCGACTTCTCCGCCTTCAGTTGGCTTCACATGCTCAACTGGAAAACTAAAACCAGTGCCTGTGTAAGGATGATGGTCTCTATTATATCTCATTATGTGCTGCACTGGCAGAGAAAATGGAAATTTTTACACTGTGGCAGATATTTTTCACACTACTTCCCTAGGGCATATAGGGCCACTGTAATTTTACACTACCCGACACTAACACAGCATTCATATAATTTAAATTTCTCTGTGAAAAGGGAACTGTCCAGCCATCATAGCAATGTCAAGCTTTTCACATAATGCTCCAGAGTAGAGACAAGTGGATGTGTCTCCACAAGCTTGAAAAATGCAGAGAAAAATGATCATAGTGCCCTTTTCTACCTGAATGCTCAGACACAGCATTGGGATAGGTTGATAAATGAGGCTGACTATATGTAATGTGTAGACGCCTTTGTTTTTTTACCAGAAAAGGGTGTGTGAAGGCATGTGGTAAACATACATGCTTAAACACACATATCTGTAAAAGCACAGACACCCACTATTGTGCTGCTGTTGTCTTGGCCAGGATACTGGTGTTTTCTAAAAATATAAGAGTAAAAAGTAAATAAATATAGAAGTAAATATATAAAAGTTAAAATAATTATCAAAGAGTCTGGTAGCTCCTTAAAAGGATACTTTACCGATTAACATTAAGCTTTGTATCAGTAGAAACCCGGTAGTATTTTTGAATGATTGTGCTTCCCTCCCTCATGTCCCCCTGAGACGAGAGATCTCTGTATTGTGTGTCTGAAAAAAAAACTCAGATGATGCAAAAAACGTAATTTTGCGTCATTGGAGTGTCAGCCATCTTGGGAGCTAAGCTACAGCTGATCTAATGCTTTTCAGCAGCAAACTTTTACAACAATTATGTGCATTCAAATTACCGCACATGTGTACCACACATATACATAGGTACAGATCGGAGAATATGCAGGAAACTTTATAACAGACGGAATACTCTACACACTACGCAAGCTTTGCTTGCTACGGAGACTAGCACCTCAGCCTGTGGTGTCGCCCGATGCCTCTAGCCGGGTAAGGGGACAAACGAGGGCAAGAGTTCCATGTAGGTGGAAAGCTACCGCTAGACGACCCCCTGTCCGATCATTAGACAACAAACTGGACTATATCCAACTTCAATGAAACTCCCAACGGGACCTCAGAGACTGCTGTTGTAGAAATGGGGTGCTTTTATTCAACTACTGGATAAGTAGAGTTTGTGACTATTGAATGCCTACCATTCTACATTCCACACAAAGTCATGGCTGTGTATATACTCTGTGTTTACTTCACTCCAAATTAATGCTAATGCTACCATTGCATTAGCTGAACTTTACGGAACCAATAATGTGTGCACACTAAATGTAGCCTGTTTCATATGTCGTTATTATATAATTTTAAATGTGTAACACCACTTGAGCCACAGTGAAACTTTGTTTCGTGTATATGGTTCAAATAACAATAAAACACACTAGAGTGGAGTTGAATGCCTCATTGTCTCATTGAGGGTGACATTTTTTCGGGACTCACGTTACCAAGAGTGAGATTGACTACTACTAGTCAATTTCACTGTTGGTAACGTGATAGGGATGGATGGAGCATTGAAATCAATGGGAGCGTGTGGGAAGGAGTCGGATGATTTGCGAGGCATTTAGTTTTAGAACAAAACATTTTATAAATATGAAACTACGCAGTGTCAGTATTTAATCATAGAGACACAGGGAAGTTAAAGTTATAATAAATGTGTGTGGATAACTTTTTGGGGTGGCAGTCACATGATCGGGACATGCCGGGGGTATTTTGGTGGCCTCGGGATGGGATGGGAGCTGTACTGTCTGTCTGTGTCAGTAAGCGGTAGGCGTTGCTTTGGAGTGAACTCTTTGAGCAGCAAAGCAAGTGCATTCTGGGATTTGGTCTTTCATCCACGAGTCAAAAACACATTTTATGGCTTTGCTCGCCCTTGTACGCACCAATTTTGAATTTCTTTTCACATTTTGTACTACATAAGTGACCCAATTTAAAAATATATTCATCTTTCCAACGGGTAAATATCCCTTATTAGCCACTTTCCGACCAGGTAATTACAGGAATGTAGTTATAGGAATAGTCCACTTCTAAACAGTTCTACTAACTACTCTCCCCCGAAACCGGTTTTACCATTTGCATTTGCACTGGCCAAGTGGCCATAGGAACTGGTAGGAGGGGTAAGGGAGTGACACAGCACAGTCTTTATAGCGTTAAAATCAGAAAACAAATACACCAAAAATTTTAAAAAAGTATGAACTAAATACAAAATCTAATGTGTACATAGCCTATGTATGTCTTTTTTTTTTTTTTTTACAATTTTAACACAACTTCTTCTTTCTATTGTCTGTACATCACTGCAACTGTCACTGTGTGAAATCCAGTGCGCGCTGAAGTTTTTAGGCAAACAGATTCTCATAATTGGCCATCCAGCTCGGATTAACTGAGACATTTGTTTGTTTACTTCCCCGATACTGTTGTTGTGTGTTCAAAGATGATATATTTAGCTGACTCTGTAAGCTGAATTCCCATGTGACTTGTGTCTTGCATTACCGGAGAAAACAGTCATATTCATTAAACCATAACTAATGTAACACATTGTGTGGGTGGTTGCTTAAATTTCAAAGCAGCTTAGTACATGATATGCTTGATATACAGTGAAGCTTTGTGTAATTGGAAGTTCACATAGCGGATCTGTTTCTTTAGCTTTTCAGACAAAGCTGGCTATTCTGTTTGTGAATAAACAGAACCACGAGTCAAAAGTGACATTACTTATTATATTATATGTACATAAAGGAATAACAGGATAAGTGGCCCTATGCTCACTTTTACTCAAAGGCTGAAAGATTTAGCAAATTGGTGAATGTGATAAAATCACTGATTCCTGAAACATTTGGTGTTGGTGGCTGGATGCACACTTCTCCAGGGCTGAGTAGGACCTACTCTTACACACACACACACACACACACACACATGTATGTGTGAGTGTTTGTGTGTATATATAGTGAAAATAGTGCTGCTGGTAAAATTGGCCCTGTTTAGAAAAATCTTAGGAAAAAGGACTCAATGCTCTTTAATTAAAGCATTGTGTTGTGCTTTTTGTGGTTTGTTCTGATATTCAGCTTTATTACTGTCAACAGCATCAACTTTGAATAGAAATGGATTCTTGTGTTCTGATGTTGCAGAGGAAACAGAGGAAGAATGAAAAGATGAGCATGAGCAAAAGCAGCCACTTCAGTGAGCAGCTGCACTTGTCTGCATTTTCTGGCCTCATCACTCTGGAATGACCAGAATCTGCACCGCTTCTTGTTCCTGCTTGTTTAGCTCAAAGCTCAAAGAGAAAGCGTTGGAGCGTGAAGACCTTAGTGTCACTCCACTCTGCTCTGACCTCCATTCATCCATCTTCTCTCCACCCCTTTGCTCCCTCCTCCCATGTTGCACATGACTGGGCTGTGCCGCCATAGCAACTACTCCACATCAGTGCTCCGTCACTGTTGTGGACAGAGGAAATCATTTCCTTGGGTTGTGCACAGAGCACTGTGCTTGACCCGCTGAGCTCCACCTCATCACACTTAATGGTAGGAATGCTTAAAATGTGGTATCGTGACATTTGGAGTGACAACATAGTGGGGTGTTTGTTCACACCCATCCATTTCACATATTCACGATATTTTACTCCTCTGTTCCTCCTGCCCTCACAACTGATTAAAGCCACCACATCAATCATCAGGTTTCTCCTTATCAGATAAAAAATCCAACTTCCATACTGTGGGGCAGCTGTGGCTCATGTGGTACCAATTGGAACGTCGGTGCTAGGATCCCTAGCCCTGCAGTTCCATGTCCAAGTGTCCTTGGGCAAGAAACTGAACGCAGATTTGCTCCTGATGCTGCGCCATTGGAGTGTAAATGTGTGTGAACAGGGCACCTTTTACAGCAGCATCGGCCACAGTGTATGAATTTGTGTGAATGGTTCCTGTACTATGTTAAAGCGCTTTGAGTATTCTTTGAAACTAGAAAAGTGCTATATTAATACAGTCTATTTACATTTACTTTTGTTGTTTCCTATGATCCTCAGTTGTGGTTTGAAACCCACCACAACACTTCTCGAGGTTGGGGAAAGTACAGATGACTTACTTCATTGACCCAGATTTGGCCAATCAGGCTCCCGACCGGCAGCACTCAGGACAAAAGCTCCGCCTGTTGTTGCACACATGTGACTGAATAAGGCAGTAAAGATTGCTGCTCTCTTCAATGGTTCTTGTGAAAGTACAGTATGTTTTTTTTATTAGTAACAGTCCGTTGTCTTTTTTGGTGCAGTGTGGGGAACAGACAATGTGACTGCCCTGTATGGAGAGGTCATTGTGATACCATGCAATGATGGAGCTCCAGCACCAGAGGATCTGATGTTTGTGAAGTGGAAATACGTAAGTAGATACAGTCTCCCAATACTGTGGTTGAGGTTAACTGAACAGACACTTTTTCAAGACATTCATACATTGTCTGATAAATTTTACAGTCAGTTTTCCTGGAAGACTGTAATTCGCACATTTTCAAATTACAGATATAGCATTTTTAAGGTTGTGGTTCGAAAACACAGTGATTATAAATAGCAGAGTCACCACCAGCAACCTGATACACTGTAGCTCCCATATTAAATTCCATTCCATATTAGACCCAAAACTACTTGTTTCTTTCCTCCAGGTAAATAAACAATGTTTTCAATGTCTGTTTTTTTCTTCTGTGGAGAGACCCCGTGGGAGGATTAAAGTAAAAAAAAAGTGAAATATTTTAAAAATAATGCACTTTCACAGAAAAATAGTACTCTCATCCTGGAGACCTAGAACAGGCGTTTTCATTGAGTTATTACATTTATCAAAATTTCCAAAGGGAAAAGAAATGACAGATCTTTTATATGTTCTTTGTTCAGTGGAATCTTTCTGAGGTGAACAAATGACCAGAGTAGCATTATTACATTCTATGTTTTGAATGCCTATTGTCCCATATGTTTTTCCTCAAACGCACACAATTGACACTTTTCACATGCTCTCACGCCAAACACCATTTTCTCCTGCAATGAAAAACATGTATTACTGATAAGCCGTCACTGAAATTGTGTTGTGTGTCTATTGGTGCTGTTAGTTTATGGTGAGTACAGCTTTTGCGTTGCACTCAGTTTACAACTGGAGCCTTCAGTCCCCGTGTCCATGTACTGTACAAATAGGCCTAAATCATCTTTGAAAGACACGTCTAATCAGGATCAGTGCCATTTAAAAGACAAATTGATGCAACTGTGCTCAGTTGTTTTGGAAATTATATATGGATAAATGTGAAATATAATGTAAAAGATCATTTAGGTTATGAAATCACGCAAACATCAGAACAGCTTTATAAAATGATAAATATTATTTTAAAAAAAGGTTCCAGCTGAATCTCTTTGTTATGAACTGGACTCTGGGCAGTTGCCTTTTTCTGACATTTAAAGACCAAATAATGAACTGTTTAATCAAAGAGATCATCTGCAGATTAACTAATCATAGTCTAAAATCAATTTTTTTTAACTCAGTTCGTTCATTCAAGTTGCATTTGTTTTTTATCAAAAATGTAGAAATAAAATGCAGAATCTGCAGTGGAGTGAAAGTGCAGAGGTTTGTCTTTGATTCTTTGTTTGCTTGTAGTGTGCAGGAGTTCTGTAGTCCAAGAGAAATGTATGTGGCTGTGCCGATACACCTACAGTAATGCTACAATAACCAGCATACAGTATGAGGCAGTGAGTAATATCAAGCTATGAGAGAATCATTTCCTGTCTAGTTCCCACCCATGTAATTGGTGCAGGTGCTGAAAAAGTGCTAAAGATGTTCATGTAACTTTAGTGGAGAAACATCAAGACATGACTTGAGGTTAAAAGGCTTGTGTCCTCAACAAAACATTTATAATCTGTAGTGTAATTAGACAGTAACAATGAGATAAATTATGATCTTTCATTATCAATCTACTAAAATTACAAGAGATATTGTGACTCTGCAGTGTGTCTAATTGACAATTATTTTCATGGTGTTACAACTTTGAATCACAGATCTTTGCAAGTTTGTTGAATGGAATGTTCAATGCTGTGTCCTAGAATGTTACATTTTTGTACATCTCTGTTTATGTAAACTATAATTGTAATTGAGGACTGAGGAACAGTGATTTACATATTTAATAAATCACCTAACCTCTCTGTCCCAACTGTCCCTTCAGGAGAAAGATGATGGCACTCCTGGTGACCTGTTGGTCAAACAGGCCAGCAGCGCAAAGGCCACAGTTCAGGCCACAGACAACTATGCCCAGCGTGTCAGCATTGATGCCAAGTTCAGCCTGCTCATCTCCCAGGCCACGCTCAAAGACCAGAAGACCTTCACCTGCATGGTGGTGTCAGCCTCCAACCTCATGGAGTACCCCATCTCTGTCCTTGTTTACAGTAAGCTCAATACTGACTAGGAAAAAATTTGACATTGCGAAAAAAAATTCCCTGTGATATATATTGCGATATGAAAAAGGAACAGGTAATTTTTAAAAGGTGATAAATACCTCTATTTGGAGATAATAAATCATTCTCGACTACCACGGTTTTTGTAGGGGATTGCATCTACATAGAAGATAAAAATGAGAAAGGATCTTTTCTAATGTTAACCATTCTTTGTTAAACTTTAATGCTTTACAAACACCAAAGCAAGTAAGCTTGCTTCGTCACTTTAGACGAGTAACTTTAGACGTTACTCGTCTAAAGTGATTTTGGAGGGAAATTAGGTAGAAATATGCTAGTTGACTAGCATGACACCATTGTATTCATATAATAATCAATCCAGGCTAAAGTGTATGACAATGACTGCATGTTGCTTCCTCTAAATTTCAGGTTGTGGTCGACTAGCGGGGCCAGCTTGTTTGTTTGATAAATTGATCAGACCTGCGTGTCACACGCACTAGCAACAAACTTTTGCGCTCCGAACTGTAACGTTAGTTGGATTGCACAGACCCCTTGTTTCTTTAGGCTAACTATATTAGCTTTACCCTGGCTGGTAGCAGCTTTCTGCCAGGGAAAATAGCTGGGAGACGTGGTTATGTTTCATTAATCAGGTGATTTAGTTTGTATTTACAGCAAACATAAAACACTGACTACTATAGCTTCACTGACTACTTATCAAAAACTATGCGTATCACTGTGTCAGCGGCAGGTGCTGCATAAGGTACTACACACGGGGAACCTCACTTCCCTGTCGTACTAACGTTATACACACATTGCCCACATGGCTACCTGTCTTAAAGGGGAAGGGTTGGACAGTAATAATCATGTAAAAGGAGAATAGGGAAAGTTTACTTTTCTATCAAGCAGCAAAAAAGTTTTAGCGTCAACATCGCAACGCCCTGCGATGTGACACATCGCCATGCGCACATCGGCGTGCTAAAACACAATATCGTTCAGCCCTAATACTGACGCTAAACACTAAAACAATGCCTATCCTTACAACTTCATTGTGGAATTAATCTGAAATTAGCTTTTATGCTAAGCACTCAGAGATCATTATGATACCATGCAATAATGGAGCTCCAGCACCAGAGGATCTGATGTTTGTGAAGTGGAACTACGTAAGTAGATACAGACTCCAAATACTGTGGATGAGGTTAACTGAACGCTTCTGAGGTGACCAGAGTAGCATTATTACATTCTATGTTTTGTATGCAATGCCTATCCTTACAACTTAATTGTGGAATTAATCTGAAATTAGCTTTCATGCTAAACACTCTGTGTTTGGTGGTCTATGGTGATTCTGCATTAATAATCAACATTAATATATTTTAGTGCTGTCAAAGATAACGTGATAATGACAAGTTAACCCAAATTCCTTTTAACGGCCCTCATTTTTTTGACACCTGATTATTATTTTTGGTCGCTCCGTTGTTTGGTAAATCAGGAAACGATGCAGCACCACTGCACTCACCGGACAGTTCTATCAGTAATCACAGTTACCCTGGGGTCACAGCACATTATTTTGACCCGCAGAGGAGAAGCATTTCACCGATGTGTGCGCAGAGCACTTTTTGCAAGTAGCCAGACAGCGGGACAATGAACAAGTCAGCACACTGATCACTGATAGAGCACGCAATGTTCTCAAGGCTGGAGTTCATGTTTAGAGCCCTTGGTGATACTTCGAGCAAAGTTTCATGTTGTGTCGAGCCTTCTTTGTGTTTTGAAAATAGCTATTTTGATGCTGTCATAGTAGTGCCTTAGCACTCCCATTCAAAAGGCCAAATGACTGAAAAACAAAAATACAGTAAATCTTAAAAGTGGCATTTCCATCCATTATGTGTTTAAACAAAAGTTTGACTCAGGTACATTCACAAAAACACCCTAGGTTGCATTTTGGTGAAAGTTATGCTTTAACAGAGAACAATCTAAAATGATGTCCTACAGCTTAAATATTAACTGAATAATTTTGTAGCTAAGCATTTAGTTGAACTGGGCTGTTCACTCTCCAGATGCTTGATGTTGTCAGTGAAACATTTGCATTGGTAGTCACTCTGCCCCTGAGGAAAAGAAGGACATTCAAACAACGTGATGTAAATTCTCACCAAGTACTCTCTTGTGATTCCAAAACATGATTGTCACCTTTTGTGTTTGCAGAGAAACCGTCTTCAGTTCAGATTATGGACAAGTCTAAAGTACTGCAGAAGGACAAACTAACAATGGTAAGATTCATTACAGCTGGGAACTGGTGTTTTTCTATTTGATTGAGTTTGTGAATTTCTATCATATAGTATATACAGTACATGGTAATTACAGCTCAGAATATGACATGAAAACCAGTTGAGGGTATTGCATGATTTGCCGTTGTGGCCCCTGGCGGCAGCACACAAGAAGTCCACATGATGACAGTCCAAGCAACCTGAGGCGTTACTGGAAGTCAAAAATATATATATAGTTTATGTGATGTAATGCTGTGGGCAAAAGTACTGAGCTCATCTCTTATGATTGCTATTAAAATGCTTTTGTGAGAAAAAACTGGCATGCAAAACCACAACAAATGTCAGAATGCAACAACATGTGCACAAGTTTGTCTCTGGGTTTTAAGAACAATGCAGACATTTCAAAATCTGAATTTATTCATAGTTAAACTGCCAGTATTGCAAGAATATCTCTCCTTATTCTGCTGTTTATGTATGTATCATTCCTTGAACATACACACACACACACACACACACACACACACACACATAAACAAACAAACAAACAAACAAACTCACATAGTCTAAGTATCTGTTGGAAAAAAGGGAAAACTTTTCAAAAGGTTTTGGTGGCACATTCACAGTGGTCATCTACCTCCTCTCTGTAGCAAGCAATGCACATTTATTCCACCACATGCAGCATTAATTATGGATCAAGGGATTACTGCTGCCTCCATTGGTAGTCCCACCTAAAAATTCTGGTTTTATTGAACAGCTTTGAGCATTTTGTGGTGAGGGGAGAGAGACATAGAGAGGGAGGGAATCTGAGCGGCAAAGAAAAGTGTGAGTGAAAGAGAGGGCTTTCAGTTTTAGTTACTTGCAGAAGGGATGATGGAGGGCACCGTTGTTTTATACTCTGCTACATTCTGCTACAAACCTGAAATGCCTCAACACAGAAAAAAGAAAATGCCAATGCAGTATTATTATTCTGATATTTAAAACAGTAATAGACTTTCACATTTCTGCACTTTAACTAACTACAATACTTGCTGCTATTTTTGGAAACGGAAATGTTAATGATATCATTTGTACTGATGATTAAAAACTTAACCAGAAATCAGCTGACAGTTCACACCACCAGTCAGCATATGTATCTGTAGTCGAGTAAAGCTTTGATGTCCTCAAGGGGCAATTTGGCTTGTGTTATATACCATACCCAGCAATAAACAATTAATAAATATGTTTATTAAAGTACTATGTTAGTTTCACACTTCCATGCATGGAACATGGTAATTTTACCATTTGTTGGCCAAATCCAATAAGTCGCAAGCGTTCCTGTGCTGTAAAAATATTACCCAACCTACCTGAATGATTACCTGTCACCTTAACATCTGCTGTAATGAAGATATTGGAGCACTTTGTTTGCAGTAACTTGTCCAGTGTTGCCCATAAACCTTATTAGTTTGCACATAGAGCAAATAGGTCTGTTTCTGGAATGATTGGTGGAATGATTTACATACAACGCACCAATCATTCCAGTGTAATTATTCAAAAACTTGGTTATGGGAGTATTTCAAAAAACAAAAGTAGTAGTAATGGAACATGAATACAATCCCTGTAAGAGTTGTAGTGGCCATCTAGCTTTAACCATAAATGGTCAACATGTGGAACATTACAACTTCTTGGGTGTAGTCAACACAGTGACAACACAGTGCTAAAAAAACTGAATCACGAAAAGATTATTTATAGATTTTGGATTTTCAATGAGGGAGAATGAGTAAATGTAGTTTTAACACACTTTGTGTGGTAAGCCTATGAGAGTAAAAGTTCTGCTTATTGTTTTAACTCAAATACATGTTTGTGGTTCAGAGGTGCAGGCTGCAGTACAGGATATAAAACCATGCGTTTGGGTAAAGGAATGTTCTTATGACTCACTCCCTGTTGGGTTCACACAAAGCTTATCTCTGCTACCGATTCTGACCTTCCATCCTGAAGATATAGCAACGAGATAGCGTGAGAGCGGGCTTATGAACACAAAAACGGATTTATTCCTAACTGAGAAAGTTATTTGTCTTCTCTGGCTTATGCCTGCTAATGTTGGAACATAGACACTACAGTATGCAACTCTAGGACAGAGAAATTGGAGCTTTAGTAAAGCCCTAATTTCTCTGTCTATGACATAGGGGTGGAACGGTACACAGAAGTCACGGTTCGGGTCATACCTCGGTTCGGACATCACAGTTCGGTATAGGTTCAGTGCAATGGAGGGAAAAGCAAAACAAACATGCAGAAGGCACAATTTTTTTTTTATTGTTTATGTCTCAGGCTGTACCGCCTAGTGTCATACAGTCTTTCCCCTGAGCTAGCTGCAACAACCTGAAGTGTCTAAAGTAAGATGTAAACAGTAAATCATCTCCAGACTCCATCTGGAACTTGTAAACAAAATAAGACAATACAGCATCTCTGTACGAACTAAATCACCTGATCAATTCCACCCCTATAGCAGGTATGTTGAGCTGATTTGTTTCTTCTCCTACTTTGCAATGTTACCTACACAGTTGTTCTTCTCGAGGTGAAATCCTCTGAAGTAATGTTATGAATACTATCCACATTATAATCACACAATAATGTTAGATTGATGTATTCCTGTGTGTAAATTGTTGCATTAGAATACATTCAGGTTAAGGGCATTACGGTTTCATATAGTTCAGTTAATAAATATCAAACTTTGTCACTTCCATACTGATAGTGGATACTAATGAAACTCGATAAAATAAAAAAAATGTATCTGGCAAACAGCCAAGGACGCATTAGCTTTTTTTTTTTTTTTTTTATAAATTTCGGAAATTAATTTAATCAGTCTTGTGATACGAGGTGTAGAAGTTGTTTTATTGCCTATATTTTATTGTTTCGTTCCCCTTTCTGTTTTGTTCAGGTGGGAACATGTGTTGCAGCAAATGCAAACCCTGCAGCTACGATCACCTGGAAAAAGAATGGAAAGCCCTTAGTAGCCGATGGGAAAGGTAACACATTGTATGCTGTTTGTTGACACAGAGATACCATGGGGGGAGCTTGTGGTTTCTGTGACAGGAGGGTGAAATTGAAATCATACTGTGTAATATTTACCCAAGACTAAAGCTTACACAATAGAAAATAGAAATACGTCATTCACTGTTGTATACTTGTAAAGTTTGCCTTTTGTTTTCATTGGATTCACAAGCAGGCAGTGAGTACCTGAAAGTCAAGACAATCATCGAACTACTAATTGGCATCTTAGACTTCAAGACTTCTCTGTGATAACTAACTTCCCATCATATGGACTGGTTTGATACAATATACCCCACCAAGGGTTTGCTGTATAAACCAAAGAAAACTATTTGCAATACTGTTTAACCTGGGGCTGAAAACTACACCTGCAGAACTAACTATGCTGGGTACTGTGTGTGTGTGTGTGTGTGTGTGTGTGTGTGCAGCTGTTGTGATCACTCCTAGCATGAAGATGGATCCAGCCACAGGCCTGTCCACCACCTCCTCCACCCTCCAGTATGCAGCTTCCAAAGAGGATGTTGCTGCAGTCTTTGCCTGCCTGTCCACACATAAGCTGACCAATCAGGAGACTGAACTGGAACCCTTTCCCATTTACTGTAAGTGGAATACAGTGCTGCCATCAGGGGCCCTCTCCTTGCACACATTAAATACAGCATGTTGTCAAGAGGATTGAGTCTTCTATAGTAGAGTTATTCCTCAATAAAGCTTAGATCGGGCCCAACAAAATCAAACCCGACCTTACCCGAGCCCGTGCATCTGTTTAGAATTATCTTAATGAATAATACAACAAGGACAAAGCATGTACACTGATTTGTTTATTTATTCAGAATGGAATGGATTGCAATTGGATCAGAATGAAGAAACGTAAAAAATAAATAAAAAAACCTCAACCCTAGCTCCCTAAGCCGAATAGTATGGGTAACTGATCAAAACAGCAACATAATCAAACAAGGATAGCAGGATATTTATTAACGTTATGCAGCTCCTCGGCTGTGTTTGTTCTCATGTACGTAATAAAGGTCTGCACCAATGTTTTCTGCATTTTTAAATAAAAGAACAGCAGCACCACTAAAATTCGACTTGTTGATGTTATGAAACAATCCGAGCACAATATTTTGTGGTTTGTATCCTATCATCACTGGCTTGACCTCTGTGAGTTGATCCTGAAAGCAGTTACGAGTGCTCAGAGAACAAAGTCACACAATAATGAGACAAAAATATATACAATTTCTTACAATCATTTCATTCTCAAGAGTACATAGATAAGAAGGAGGGTCCATAGAAAAGGAGGTCCAAGGTAGATTGCTTTAATGCTTTTAGAGAATGGGATGTAACAGATTCACAACAATTTATTTTAGGCATTTCAGGTTTGAGTTGCAAAACATGGACAGAGGAAGGATAGCCTCCAGACACACACACACACACACACACACACACACACACACACACACACACACACACACACACACACACACACACACAAATAAATTATTTATTTATCTACTTATTAGGTAGGCTTGGTATATTATATATTTAAATATGTTAACAGCAATAATCTTGTCAAAGGTGTTTAAAGGTTTTACCAAAGATCACCCACAATGAGCTCACAACGTCATCGAGAATAACTAATATTTCCTCTCCACAGCCGTTCTCCTACAGGACGAGGGCACACACCCACAACACCATGATTCAAGATAAGAATAATGTCTATCAAGCTTATTTCCGAATTTCCGAGCTGAGTTTAATTACTTAAATTGAATAAACTAAATGAAATCCCCTCAATACTAGAGTGCTTGCCTTACAATAGCAGCCTTTGTCAGATAATTTAGATGTGGAACATTCCTGTTTAAATGCTGCAAACTGCTCAGATTAGCCAACTGTAGCAGTCGTTTATATAGAAGGGAGCCAATTAAGAACCAAGCTAATCTAGCTGTGAGATGTTTACTGTAATGCATCTACAGTATGAAACTGCATTGAAAGAAGGGGAATTTGAGCTCTGATATAGTGGACCACTTCCTAGAAACCTTTATGCCGTTTTTCCACTGCGTGGTATCTACTCGACTCGACTCTACTCGCCTTTTTTGGTTTTCCATTACGAAAGAAAGTCCCTGGGACCTGCTACCAGGTACTTTTTTTAGTACTACCTCAGTCGAGGTTCCAAGCGAGCTGAGGCGATACCAAAAGGTGACGTGAAAACCTGCAGACTACTGGTTGGTCGGAGGACCGTCACTTATGACTGCGTTTTTAGCAAACAAGAGTGCGGAATGTGAGTCCGGAACAACCGCGCCATTTAAAAAAATATATATTATTCAATATTAAGGGCTATTATTTTGCATGTCGTTTCCAATATTGCACACTGTTACTTTAAAAAAACAAGACAATATATCAAAGAAAAGATTTTATTTAGCTATTCAAGTAGCGCATCAAACCCTCCCGTACATCCCGGTCTTCTTCCTATGCAGTGATTTTTGTTGCTTCCTTCAGCTTCTTTTGAAACAAATTTTCTTCTGGCTGAGAATCAAAACAAACACCTCCAATGTGCTGTTGTGAGTCGCGTTGAAAATTACATCATGGCAGTTTCCGGCTGCGTAGCTATGGTGACCAGCCACGCTGAGGCGTTACTCAATCTGCAATGGAAAACGGACGCAGAGTGCGAGGCGAGTCGAGCTGTAACCAGCAGTGGAAAAACGCCATTAGTGTAGTCTTCCTCAGTAAAAAAGCTACCACAGTTATTTCTGCCATCTTGTCCAGAATCAAGTACAGAATCAACATAAAGACTACAAACAATGAAAACTTAATTACTTTTTTAATTAATTGACGAAGACCAAACTGGGTTTGTTGAAAATCGGCAAACACACGGCAATAACAGAAGGACACTGGATTTAATAGATGGATAGAAAAGGAAAATAAAGCTGTGAAAAGGCTTTTGATAGGGTTAATTGGCGTTTCCTGTATTTTTGCATATTTTTGGCTTTAGCAAGCAATCAGTAGGGATCATTAGAACACCAACAGCAAGAATAAAAGTCAATGGATCATTGTCTCTATTTTTTAAATTGGAGAGTGGCACTAGACAAGGTTGTTGTCTCAGTCCTGCATTATTTGCATTTTATATTGAACCCCTGGCCCAGGCAATTGCCAACATGAAAAAATACGAGGCATTAAGATTGGAAACAAAGACCACCTGATTAGTTTATTTGCGGACAATATTTTGGTCAATTTGATGGACCCTAAGACTTCCTTACCTGTACTGATGTTATACTACTGTTATTATGCTGGTTGTTAAATAAATATTACAAAGACACAACTCCTGTCATTAAACTGTAATCCTTCGAAGGAAATAAAAGGTAGATACGATGTAAGATGGGAAATGGAATCAATAAAATATTTAAGGGTGAACATAGTTAAAAATCTTAACAATTTATGAGGCTTATAATAACTTATAACTTATAATTCAATTAACCAAAATATTAAAAAAAGATATTGAAAGATGGTACCCATTAGACTTTTAGTGGTAAGATTAGCATAATTAAGATGAATATTTTGCCTAGATTGCTATATCTATTCCAAGCCTTACCAGTAGAGATTTAGATCTAGATTTATCTGGGATTGAAAGAAGCCTAGAATAAAATATGCAACACATTAGTTGGCCAAACATAAAAGAGGAATGGCGCTCCCAAATCTCAAAGATTATTTTCATGCAGCTCAGTTCCGCCCCTTATTTCTTTGGTTTAATGACAACTATTTTGCTAGATGGAAGGTAATCAAGACATCCGTTGAAGACTATCAGATCCAGTCAGTGTTAGGAGAAAAAGAAATCCCCTCATTAGGCAAATATAAAATAGACTATATTTTCTAGTGCTCTAGAGTTCTGGTGTAACTTTGTGAGGCAGCTAAAACTAAGGAAAGACCAGAGAGTACTTAGATGGATAGCTCTTGACACCCAGCCAGGAGTAAATGATGCCCTATTCCAGGATTGGGCAGGAAAAGGTATTAAGGCAGCGATAATAACAAGGAATTACAGAATTTCCAAAAATTCTCCCTTCACAATCAAGATTTATTTAGGTATATACAATTTAGGGATTACTGAAACATCCATCCATCTTCATCCGGTATCGGGTCGCGGGTGCAACAGCTCCAGTAGGGGACCCCAAACTTCCCTTTCCCGAGCCACATCAACCAGCTTCGACTGGGGGATCCGAGGTGTTCCCAGGCCAGGTTGGAGATATAATCTCTCCACCTAGTCCTGGGTCTTCCCCGAGGCCTCCTCCCAGCTGGACGTGCCTGGAACACCTCCCTAGGGAGGCGCCCTGGAGGCATCCTTACCAGATGCCCGAACCACCTCAACTGGCTCCTTTCGACGCGAAGGAGCAGCGGCTCTACTCCGAGGTCCTCTCGGATGACTGAGCTTCTCACCCTATCTCTAAGGGAGACGCCAACCACCCTCCTGAGGAAACCCATTTTGGCCGCTTGTACCCTTGATCTCGTTCTTTCGGTCATGACCCAGCCTTCATGACCATAAGTGAGGGTAGGAACGAAAATTGCCCGGTAGATCGAAAGCTTTGCCTTCTGGCTCAGCTCTCTTTTCGTCACAACGGTGCGATAAACTGAATGTAATATTGCACCGGCTGCTCCGATTCTCCGACCAATCTCACGCTCCATGGTCCCCTCACTCGCGAACAAGACCCCAAGGTACTTAAACTCCTTCACTTGGGGTAAGGACTCACTCCCTACCTGAAGAAAGCACTCCATCGGTTTCCTGCTGAGAACCATGGCCTCAGATTTAGAGGTGCTGATCCTCATCCCAGCCGCTTCACACTCGGCTGCGAACCGATCCAGTGAGTGCTGAAGGTCACAGACCGATGACGCCATCAGGACCACATCATCTGCAAAAAGCAGTGATGAGCTCCCGAGCCCACTGAACTGCATCCCCTCCCCGCCTACGCCTCAATATCCTGTCCATAAATATTACAAACAGGATTGGTGACAACGCGCAGCCCTGGCGGAGGCCAACCCGCACCTGGAACGAGTCCGACTTACTGCCAAGAACCCGGACACAGCTCTTGCTTTGGTCATACAGAGATTGGATGGCCCTGAGAAGGGACCCCCTCACCCCATACTCCCGCAGCACCTCCCACAATTTCTCCCGGGGGACCCGGTCATACGCCTTCTCCAGATCCACAAAACACATGTAGACTGGTTGGGCATACTCCCAGGCCCCCCTCCAAGATCCTTGCGAGAGTGAAGATCTGATCCGTTGTTCTACGGCCAGGACGGAATCCACATTGTTCCTCTTCAATCCGAGGTTCGACTATTGGCCAAACCCTCCTTTCCAGCACCTTGGAGTAGTTAACTACAACAAAGAATTTAAAATGGAGAACTCACAATAATTCAAACCAGTTATAAGATGTATGATGAATGCTTACAGACCAAATAGTAAATAGCTATAGTAGCTAAATAGTAATCATTTCTATGTTTTATGTAAGAATTACGGAATGTAGGAGCAGCTCAACATTATACTTGAAATCAAGGTGTGAAAAGGAACTAAAAGTGGAAATTCCATCAGACACTCAACATACTTCCACAAGTTCACAACAATCGAGGGTGTTCAACTGGAAGAATTTGGTGCTTTTTTTTTATTACACTTCAGATTAGCAGTAAAACATCTTCAACACGTTAGCCCTGTTGGAGACAATGTGGCTGTTTAGTAGCACATCACACACCTTTTGGAGTTGTGAAAATTGAAGTCATTTTGGGAGGATATACATTTAGTTTTGAGTAATGTACTTTCTCATGTCTTATACTTGGGTCATATTTTACTTGTAACAATACAGAGGGACCTAGCGAAGATACTCTTCACAGCAGCGAGGAAAGCAATAACCAGAAACTGGTATGAGCCTGATGATCCTAAAATGCAACAATGGTTTGAGATCATACAAGAAATAAGGGCCATTGGGTTGACTTCTGTGCTAGGTTAGAGAGAAAGTCTATATGCCAAAAGATGGCAGAAGTGGACACTTTACATAACCTTTACATTAAAGCATGAGGACATTGGTTCACAGCTTGGACTCATTAGTGGATAAAGCATGGACTTGAAATGTGTATGTTTTATTTCTATTTTTTTGAACTATCTTCAAAAGGAAGACGGCAACAGGCACGGCAAGGTTTTGATCAGAGCAGGTAACAGGCACAGGTATTGCAAGGTTTGGATCAAGCCTCTCTCCTCTTCACACAGCCATGCTGCCCTCTTTTAAGGTGTGGGGCACTGATGAGCTGATTAGCCTCAGCTGCGTGATCATCAGCAGCACACACCTGCAGAGAATCACACACACCTGCAGAGAATCACACAGCACGTGACACCCCCTCCCATAAGAGGGAACCCGTCCTCTTTGCACACCCATGGAGCATCATCATAAATTACACGAACATCAGTTAATACGATTCCCCACACTGATCCTCCTGTCCAAGCAGAAACTCACTCAAGACCCCCAAAACCAGTCTCACCCACGGGACAGTGCGTCAGCCACAATGTTGTTGGCTCCCTTCTTGTGTTTGATGCAGATGTTGAAACCCTGGGCCAGAAGTGCCCAGCGCATCAAGCGCTGATTGCTGTTGTACATCTGGGCCAGAAAGACAAGTGGGTTATGGTCAGTGTAGACAGTGACTGTAAATGAACTGCATCCTACATACACGTCAAAGTGCTGTAGGGCAAGGAGCATCGCCAAGATCTCCTTCTCAATGGTAAAGTAGTTCAGCTGATGACGTTTGAACTTTGTGGAAAAGAAACAAACAAGATGACACCCGTCCCCATCACCTTCCTGCAACAACCAGCACCAGCTCCAGTGGCACTGGCATCCACCTCAAGCTGGAAAGGTCGAGAAAGGTCAGGAGCAGCCAGCACAGGAGAACTACAGAGGAGAGACTTAGCAGAGTTAAAAGCATGGTTGCACTCATCATTCCAAACAAAAGGAACCACAGGACTACACAACCTAGTCAGAGGAGCAACTACAACTGAGAAGTTCTTGCAGAAACAGCGATAGTAACCCGTCATGCCTAAGAAACGCCTTAGTTCACGTCTAGTGCTGGGCACTGGTAGAGAGACAACCGCAGCTACCTTAGCATCCACCAGCCGAACCTGCCCCTGGCCAACCTGCTTACCAAGGTAAGTGACAGTGGCCTTACCAAACACACTTGGCCAAGTTAAGGGTAAGAGAGGCGTCCGCCAGCCGTTGGAAAACAGTTTCTAGACTGGACATGTGACTACTCCACTCACTGGAGTAGACCACCACATCATCCAGATACACACTGCAGTTAGGTACATCCCCTAACACACACTGCATCAGGCGCTGAAAAGTGGCAGGTGCGTTCTTCATGCCAAACGGCATCACAGTGTACTGCATAAATGCATCAGGGGTGACAAAAGCAGAGATTTCAGAAGCCTGCTGTGTCAAAGGAACCTGCCAGTATCCTTTGAGAAGATCAAGCTTTGAAATACACACAGCTGGTCCAACCCTGTCAACACAATCATCCATATGGGGCAAAGGAAAGAAATCTGACACAGTAACAGCATTCACTTTACGAACATCCGTACAGAAGCGAGGACTGCCGTCGGGCTTAGGCGCCAACAAGCACGGTGAACTCCAGGGACTAAAGCTGGGCAAGACCATTCTCTACCAAGTAGCTAACTTCTTTCCTCATTGCCTCCCTTTTAGCAAGCGGACAGCGGTATGCTTGCTGTTTCATGGGAGCAGCATTACCCACGTTAATGTCGTGCTCCAGCACACATCATTTAATATACTAGTATATCTGCCGAGCAGGCCAATCACATCCTGTTTGTGAAACACGGGGAGATAGGACAGCTGCTGGTGAAGTTTGGACAAGAACTCAGAGTTAGCTAGCCTACCACACAGATGACTTTCACAGGGTGTCATCAAGTCTGCTTCCAACCCAGGTTGAGTACCACCAACAAGAGAAGAAACCCCTACCACAGCAACGTCTGGGGTCGTCTCTGGCCCTCTCAGGTCAGCTCCTCTGGGATGAAAAGATTTCAGCATGTTAATATGAAATAAGCGGGTCTTCAGTCTACGCTCAGGCGTACGGATAACATAGTCTGTATCGGAAACTTTACCTTCCACCACATAGGGACCTGAGAACCGGGCGGCAAGAGCACAGCCAGTTGTGGGCAGCAAGTCTAACACCTTGTCCCCAGCGGCAAGGTGTGTCTCGACTGCCTTCTTGTCGAAGCGTCTCTTCATGTTACCCTGGGATGACGAGAGTGACTCCTTGGCCAAACGTGTGGCATGGTGCGGACGTTCTCTACAGCAAGATACAAAATCCAACACGTTCTTCCCACCAGAGTTATCACCCACTAGTTTCTCCTACACTAGCTCTGCGGGACTAAACCCTAGAGATTCTTGCTTTGCATCACGGACAGCAAAGAGAACAAAAGGCACACCCTCATCCCAGTTATTACCAGTCTCATAACAGTACTTCTTCAGCATAGATTTCAAGGTCTGGTGCCAGCGCTCAAGTGCACCCTGCAACTCAGGATGATAAGCACTGGACACAGAGTGGGAGATACCGAGAGACTGGAGAGTCTCCTTAAAAATCCTGGACAAGAAATTTGTTCCCTGATCAGTCTGTATGGTCTTTGGCAGACCGTAAGTCGTAAAGAACTTAATCAATGCTTTAGTGACTGCTTTAGCGGTTATCTTGCGTAAAGGAATGGCCTCAGGGAAACGGGTAGAAATACACATCATGGTGAGCAAAAATTGATTCCCAGACTTAGCTTTGGGCAATGGACCTACGCAATTGACTAAAACATGCTCAAAAGGTTCACCAACGGCAGGAATAGGCCGCAGCGGCGCGGGGGGCACAGGCTGATTAGGCTTACCTACCATCTGGCAAGTACTGCAGGTATTACAGAAGCATTCTCCACAAAGAATGGCCGTTGACCATTACACTCAGTCATGTTGACCACTGACTTCCAACACTTATCCAGCGAGGGATCATTTTTCTGAGCTTTAATGAGAGCCTTCCGGGTAAGCGCAAGGGTGCAGCTGCATCAGGCACCGAAACTGTAGCCTTTTCACCAGGCTCACCTGAAGTACAGCTTAACGAACCACCAGAGGTCACACCTTCCCCAGAAAGCACAGAAGCAAACAAGGAGTCAGACAAACTGACCTCTTGAGCCTGCTTATGAGCCTGCGCTCTAGTAGTAACACTAGCTACAAACACTTGAGGATGTTCTCGAGCCAGCTCATCGCTTTCTGACTCAGGAATGAGAGTGCACACAACCTCAGGAACAGGATACACTTTCCCTCCTGCAATGTCATTCCCCATGATAAAGTCAATGCCATCAATAGGGAATCATGACCGAGCGCCTACTGTGAAAAACCCTGTTACTAGGTCAGACTGTACATGAACCTGATACAGCGGTGCTGGCACAAAACCCATTTCAATGCCCCTAACAACTGCACACACGCGTAAGCCAGGTCCCAGCGGCAGAACATCAGACAGGATCAGTGACTGCGAACAAGCCGTGTCTTGCAGTATTTTCACTGGATGCTGATCCTCAGATTTCCCTGAAAAAGACAAAAACCATTAAAGATAAAAGGTTTAAAACAGTCATCAGGCATCACCGGAGCCACAGATTCCAAGGGTTGGACTCTGGGAGACGTTTTAATCAATCCCACACCCTTTGCTGTTTCTGAAACGACCCCTGCTGCTTCCGCTTCCAAGCTTCACAGTTAGCAATCAAATGACCGGACTTGCGACAGAAGAAGCATAGCTTGTCAGACCTTGGACGCAAAGGAGTGCTGTCATAATGCACTGGAAGATCTGCACCATGGGTAACTTCACGTGGGAAAGTATCACGTTTGCTAAAAACAACCTTATGAGTAAATGTGAACTCATCAGCCAGAGTGGCAGCTTGCTGTTGGGTGGACACCTTCTGCTCATTCAAATACACAGTAGTACGCTCAGGTACGCAGTTTTTAAACTCTTCTAACAACATTAGCTCACGCAAAGCAGACAGATCGGCACCTGTCAAAAAGAATCCCTTTCTCTCTAGCAAAGTCTACATACGACTGGCTCTGGCTTTTCCTAAGACTGCGGAAATGCTGTCTTTAGGCCTCAGGCACCAGCTCATATGCTTGCAGGATAGCACACTTTACTTTATCATAAGCCAGCCCGTCCTCCACATACTTAGAGCAGGCCTCTTGAGCTTTACCCACTAACTTGCACTGCAATAAGATAGCCCACACATCCCTAGGCCACTGTAGAGCAGCAGCAATACGCTCAAATGCACCAAAGTACGCTTCTACCTCGGACTCACGGAAAACAGGCACCAGCGAAATGGAATTTACTCACGTCAAAACCGACAGCATAACTGTGAGAATGCCTGCCAGCAGTGGTGATGTTACGGGCAACTCCCAACCCAGCCTGTATCTCCATCTGACGCATCTTCAAGGCAGTCTCCGCCTCCAATTTCTTCAATTCTAACTCTCTGTGGAGCTGAAAATCCCTCTCTTTCTTCCTTCTCTACCTGAAGACGCATTAATCGCACCCTCAACCTGGCATCCAGCTTAGAACCCGGAGATGAATCTACCGACATTGGTTCGAACCGTGGTAAAGTGACAGGCTGTCTTTCGGCCCCCTCATGTCGAACAACAGGAGTGACGGGTTGACCTGTCAAAATAGGTGCACTCACCGGTAGATCAGGGCTGCACACAGGTGCAGATACTGAGAAAAACCCCTGACTAACAAGACCATCTAACACAAGAGCTTTCAGCTCAGCCTTACGGAGGGAATGGACACAGAAATACCATAATGTACAGCAATCTCATGCAGATCCTTCTTTGTACACCTAATGCACTTAAAGTAGGGTCTGCCACAAACGCCACAAACTGAAAAGCGGCCATTGTACGCTACAAGCACAATCAAGCTGAACACGGTAAGTTTAATATTCGATATTAATAATATGCCCACACAGTAAGCCTCCAACCTTGCACTCACGGAAACAAATCTTCCCCAGAACCTGCCTAGTCAATACTAAACCCTGAATATCTTCTGAAGCCGTGCTAGGCTCGAGGCAACTTACACATCAGCGGCCGAAACCCTGAAACGCCAGCCCCCTTTGGAGAACGCAGTCTCTGCCTAGGATTGACTCCGAAAACAAAAAAGGCAAAACAATAAACTAGTGTCCGAAGGAAAGGCTGATTAGGCCCAGCTGGTCACTACCCTATCTAGACTGAGGAAGCAGTTTCACAATTACACACCAGCAAAGCCACGGAGACAGCACACAGGGCTATATAAATATCAAACAGAATAACTTACCGCAGCAGACAATGAAAACTGCTCCAAAGATCCCGGATGAGCCCCCAAAAACTGTTACCACCCAAAGTAGTCTAGGGTGGAGGACGCAATTAGCTTCAAATAATAAACCCAGGACAGAACGCAAATTTATTGTGTCCACACAACAAAGTGTAACTAAAAACTATCTTCAAAAGGAAGACAGGCACGGCAAGGTTTTGATCAGAGCAGGTAACAAGCACAGGTATTGCAAGGTTTGGATCAGAGCGGGTCACACAGCAGCTCCCTCTATGCCTGGCTTCCACCGAAGCCTCTCTCCTCTTCACACAGCCATGCTGCCCTCTTTTAAGGTGTGGGGCACTGATCAGCTGATTAGCCTCAGCTGCATGATCATCAGCAGCACACACCTGCAGAGAATCACACAGCACAACACGGCACGTGACAGCTATCATCACCTTCTCACAGGAGTTCCCCCCTTTTTTGTTGTTTTTGTTTTTCCATATATGATGCACAAATTGAGATGACTGTGATCAGTTACAATAATGTTCAATAAAAACTAAAGTACAAAAAAGGTGAAACCCTGAAAGCTCAGGTACTTTCCACATTTTTTTTTAGTGTAGACATCCAATCTGGCAAACCGTTTGTATGACATTTTGCTGGATTGACAACATCCCTTCATTCTTCCACCCTCTTGAAACAATCTGTCTGGCTATCATGAAACTAGTCTGGACCCAGCTTGTTATGTGCTTATCCATCCTGTGTAAGATTGACCCTTCTCCCAGAACAAATTATCTTAGCTAAATGGAACCTGGGTCCCTGCAATCCGACGTAGGTTATCATGTATCCCAGTCCAATATTTATGGATCTTATCACAGGATCATAGCACATAAAGTAATTGTCTTACATTTCCAACTATTTGGTTTGTTTTTTTAATCTAAGTCTAAACAATCTGGAGGAAGTTCAGTAGTAGTGTTGGATAATATTGTGACAATCATTTGACAAAGTTTTAATATTCCTACAGATTCTGTCCATTTCAAAAAGCCAGGCTACTTTGGTCCAAACATCTTTTAAGTGAGAGATTATCAGATGTGTTTTTGCCTTACCAGATGGGGCGAGATTAGGGAGATAATGGGCTAGAACAGATTGCTCAATACATTACCAGGGTTGGGCTCTCTCAGGAGGAAGTGACCAATGGGCCAAATGCGACCGCTTTAATATTGTGAGATATTAGAAGGTATAAGAAGGTCATGCCTTGGTGGAGGTCTGCGCTTTCTCAGTGCCCTTCTAATTGTATATTTCTTCACTTTTGTTTTATTTTATTATACACAAAAATTTAGAACTTAACCTTTGTTTGAAAAAATTGAATTATTTATTATGAATATATTATTATTATTTAGACTAACATTAAAGGAATGTACGTTGATGGATAGTCACATATCAATATGTCAACTTTTAATCAATACTATTTCAAAACCACTTTTTTCAAATGTCATAAAATTAAATAAGACAGCCCAAAATTAATAAAAGTACAAATTTGTACTTGCCAAAGAGCGTTGAGTGGAATCAAACATATTATTTGGGGTAATTACAATTGGGTAGTTGAAAAGAAAATGTATATAGGAAAACGGGTCAGTTTGACCCAAAGACAACATGAGGGTTAAGAACTAGGCTTGGATCAATAAATAAAAGAGGGGGTCTCGGCAGTCGCAAGTTCAGGGGGGAATATCCAATTTGCTACTAAGACGACTTTTTCTAGATCAGCCCTGTGTAAGTAGCGTGGTCTACACACTTGGCTGATCAGAAGACTGATAGGGTTATCTTTTGATTTGTGATGGAATATTATTTGATTGTTGTATGTATCTGTGATGCTTGATTGTTCAATTGATCCGGGGATTTATTTGTCAGTGGAAGGTGTCTGTGAAACCAGGTCACCCATGATTCTTTTCTTTTCTTCTTTTCCCCTAATTGCTCTTTCAGATCCATCGGAGAAGATTAGCCTTGAAATTATGTCCAAGGGACCCATCGTAGAAGAAGATAACGTGACGTTGAAGTGTCACGCTGATGGCAACCCTCCACCTAGCTCCTTCTTCTTCCACATCAAGGTCAGTCGGAGCCCAAACCTCAACCTCAAACAGTTCTTGTCCTGCTGTCTGATCTGGAATTAAAGTTGGTCTTTGAGAATACAGCCAATGCCATCAGACAATGGCAATTTCTTAACACTTCTTTAAAAATTGCCTCAAACTCGGAAAAGACACAATTTAAAAGGTAAACTAGAGCCTTCAGTCTGATTTATGTAATAGTCTGATTTATGTAATAGTTTTCATTTTTCTATTGTCTATCCTGTACCTTTCTTCCTTCCTTCCTCATTTCCTGACAGAAGCTAATTGTACCTCTTTCACCCAGGGCCAGAAAATGTCAGTGGTAAATTCGGACACCTACACTTTGACTTCCATCAACAGAGATGCTGGGGGTGAATACAAATGCTCCCTGGCTGACAATGAGAAAATGGAGGCCTCCCAAAGCATTGCTGTTAGCTGTAAGTACTCATATGACATATGCAGAGCATTAGCATACTGTACCACAACAAGGAGGTAAATCACTGCTGAAGCACAAGACATAAACCTCTGACTCTTGGAAGTTTATTAACTTCCTATATATAACGAGACCTTTTTTCTCACTGTAAATAAAGTCATGAGAGCAGAGTAATGGTAATCAAATTGAAACTTTGAGAACCCAGCCTGGCAGGGAGGCAGGGAGGCAGATTGTGGAGTGCCAGGCTGGGAGGAGGGGAACTAATTTGAAATTTCTGACATAAAGTGAGTAAAAGTGTTTCAGGCAACTGATAAGCTGTTTTTCCCTTCCTACCATCCACCAGCACTCCCTCAAGTAATTACTCCTTTCTTCCCAGGTGTATGTTTTTGAGCCTTCAGTTCAAATGGGCCCAATCACTGTAATAAGGCAGACACATTTTCCCTGCTCTACGTCCCAAATTGCCACTTCTGTGCATTTCATACATCTTAAACAAATTGTTTTTTGAGCTCCCAACTTCTAAATTTGTGAGTTTGTGACTAAGTAAAGAATAACAGTAGCTCTTTAAATTGGAAATTGTTTAAGATATCATTGTGACCATGTATTTGTGTGTGTGTCTTGAGGGAACGTGCTCCGGCTAGCTGGCTGGCAGTAGATGTCCTCTGACAGCTTGCAGCCATACATTTCCCGCCTTTGTTTGTATGATGTAATTTCTTTTCCCGCCAAATCTAGATGATGAACTGCCCCCAAAACAGCAACTCATGCACTCAGATACATATAATTGATGAAATATTTATTTGCTCCACAATGCCATGTTCCGTCATATCTAAATTAAAGATGTTCTGGGGAAAACCTGTTAACCTCCTACTGGTAATTGGGCCTACCAATAGGCATTATGGGATTGTGACATCTGAGGCTGGCATCACTGCAGAATTGTGTCAAACTTAAAAAATAGCAGAAGATACACCACTAAACGTACTCTATGTTTTTGTTATTGTCAACAAATGGGTCTGTGGCTCTCAGCTCCTGGCCCACTGGTTCCTACTGAGGATATTAATATTTAAAAATGCCTCGGAATTATATATTTTTAAAAAAAGGCTCATACATTTCCTAAAACAGCTGGTCACTGTAGTTTTTAGCAAACATTACTCACACTTACTTTTTGGAAGACTATTTATATTTGGAGCTCTAGTAAGTATTTGTGGCTGCAGGACGTGTGTGTGTGTATGTGTGTGTGTGTGGGTGTGGTAGAATCAAAATAAACTTATCAGCCTCAGCAAAAGTTGTTAAGACTAGAAAAGCGCTATATAAATACAGTCCATTTACTGTATATTTACATTTTTATGAGTTTTTAATTGTTTCTGGACAACAAAGGAGAAAATATGTCAGGCTTTGATTCACACAATACTTGTTAGTAGGATACATTCACTGTTGGTTTGAGTGTTGTTGACAAAGAGATTCATGAAGATAAAACATCCACAGCTGTAACAGCAAAATGCCATCTCAATAGCCTTTACTCTCAGATCAATATACCCTTCAACTTGTTTGTTTTTTGGTTCTCCAGAAAGTAGACATAAAAAACAAACACTTAGAAGTAAATTTTGTCTGAAAGTGGACCTTATGTCTGCGATTAGAGGCAGCCAACCGCTATGACTCAACAGAATCATACTTTTTCTGTCTTGTTTTCTCAGACTTGGACCTGAGTCTGACTCCCACTGGGAAGGTTGTGAAAGCAGTAGGGGACCCCTTGCCTGTGACAATTGAAAAGAGCTCTTCTGGTGACTCTAAAGTTTCATGGACAAAGGTAATGGTGCTGTAGTTTGGTCACTGATTAATCCAATGTAGCTGCTCAGTGTGAATGTAATCAGGGTGTTCCTGTAAAAGAGAGATTTCCTCTCAGTGAACCCTTCCCTGAAAAAAAAAGTCTAGTATAAAACAGTTGGACATGCGGATATCTCTCTGTGTGTTGCCATTCTGAAAATTCCTTTGCTTCAGGAAACAACAACACATTTCAAGCTAGCAAGCTACACGCTGGAAATGTAGAAGGTCCCTCCCGAGACTATTTAGCAGAGCCACTGTCGCTGCGTCCTAAGCTTTGCATGATTGTGATTGGAGAAATGCAAGCAACCCTGAGTGTTATTTTTCTCCTATTCTAGAATGTATGTGTTGAGATAGAGCTGGCAATGTGAGACTAAGTATAAAATAATTAGAGATAAGCCAATGATAAAATACGAAAATTTATAGTGACCAGAATTATCACGGTTGTTGGTATTGTCACGGTATGTTTAAAAGTGTGTTCAATATGTTCAGAAAGCACTGATAGGCCATAGAAACAAGCTGAAATAGTTTCTAAAAGTGTAGCAATAGGCTTGTAAAAACTATTGAAAAACTGGTTGCTGAATCTGTATAACAGTATATCTCTCTCTCCATATAACTGTCACATCATAACACGGGCTAAACTTCCACATTGTAGCAGAACACTTATTGAAGATAACAAGGCTGTAAAACCCATGACAGTTTAGCAAGCTACAGAATAGTTTTCATTTAATTTCTGGGCTACTCACATCACTTCAACAAAACGGGAAAGAAAAGAAAAAGGATAAAGAAAAGTCCGCTGATACATTCTGTCCTCTTCTCCTGTTTGAGCGCAGTGCGCCTGCGCAGCAACTTCAGGAGCCTCTGATGAACACACGATTTCCACACCGTGGTAATCCACTGCAAAAATAAGGATATTTTAATTAAAAAGGATAATTGTTACCGTCAACATTTCTACCGTGGTTTATCGTTACACCGGTAATCGTTACATCCATACACATAAGGGTTACTGTGTTTCAAATGAACATTTCTGTAACCCTGAACAGGACAATTGGATATAGGAAATAGATTGATAGAGGTAACTGACATCTTGCATTCATACCAGATAAGAGCTGGATAGGTGAAAATGACACTGGATGTATGTTACTGTGGCTTTTAAGTTGGAGTTACAGATACACCTTGCTCTGTAAAACACATACTGACATTGTGACTCTGGTTTTCAGAATGGAAAGGCATTGAAGGAGCTGCAGTTTAGCAAGTTAACCTACGCTGATGCAGGAGTGTATGTGTGTGAGGTTTCCATGACCGGCATCACGCGACGTCAGAGCTTTGAACTGGTTGTTGAAGGTGAGTGTGTGTGTTTTATTAATGTGTACATGCTGTATGTGGTGAAATAAATGTGCATTGCTTGCTACAGAGATGAGGCAGATGACCACAATGTGTGTGTGTGTGTGTGCATGCATGTGTCATAGTCTACTCATCGGCTGGCAGAAAAGATGGAACATTCAAACCACCTTACTCTTCTATTAAGTCGCTCTTTATTAAACCTGCCAGGGAGGAAGTTTATTTAATTTTAAGACTCACAATTATAGATATAGATTATGTGAAATTAAGGGGGCTTTCACACTTGAAAGTCCGAAGCAAAGTCCGGACCAAGGTTCATGTTTTGCATGTGGTCCGGTAAGATTTCTTTTCACACTGCGGTAATGCAAAACTACATCCTGTTGTCATCAGATGCGTGAGCTGCGTTTTCCGACAGTTGATTGGTTTGTAGAGGGGCTTCCTTGTCCTTGTATCCTCTCTCTGTGTAGAAAATTGACTGTTGCCCTCCCCTACTGCCGCGGCTCGTTTTGTTGCGTAAACACACACGGGACACAGGAACTTTACGTGGGTTTGAGGAGCTGAAACTAACCGAACCATCAGCTTGATCCGGACCGAGACCTCTTTCTATTTTGGTCGGACCAAATTTTGGCTCTTTGGTCCTGACATTGGTCTGGGTGAGGTTTCACACTTGTAATTTTGGTTTGGATCAAACGTATTCAAAAGTATTAAAGCCCGGAAGTAGGTGTGAAAGCGCCCTTAAAGATCAATACCTGAGCCATCTGTCTGTCTATCAAAACCCTTGAATGCATCCTGCTTTCACCTGTTTTTAATCTGTTTTCTGTAAAATGCTAAAGGCCATTCCATGTTGTAAACTCAGTGTACATCCCGTGATATGTATTTGTGTGCGATTAAAAGTAGCTGAATGAAGCTATGTTATTAGTAACAAGACAATGTGTTTACATCAGGAAAGCCTATGATCATCAGCCTTACCAAACACCGTGCTGATGATGCCAATTACAAAGTTCTGAGCTGCGAGGCTGAGGGTGTACCAGAACCTAACTTCCAATGGAGCGTCAATAGCACAGACGTAAGTGTGTGTGTGTGTGTGTGTGTGTGTGTGTGTGTGTGTGTGTGTGTGTGTGTGTGTGTGTGTGTGTGTGTGTGTGTGTGTGTGTGTGTGTGTGATTTTTTGTGATGAGCAACTCCAGGCCTCATCATGAGCAGGTAATTATCTTACAATGTGACAACCTTTCTCTGTTGGATTCAGGTTTGGTGGCAAAGAATAGTGTGTTTTTTTGTTTACTTCTGTGGTCAGCGTGAGTTTGCAGTTTGGTACATACTGTCCCCTGACTCCCCTGCATATGGGCAGAGTTCAGCACTCCTGCCTGATGTCATAGTTGCAGTATTTTCCTCCCTTTATTTGGGGTGCCACCATTCCCCATCTGTCAAGCAATATACTTTTTACACAATGCACTTTTCTCTTATAATACCTTATCTGAATTATTGTGTGTAGGTGTGGGGAAACACAAACATGGACAGTATAAGGATGGTACATAAATAAATGATTTAATTAAGGAATGGTAACTAGATCGATTGAGCAATCGATCAGCAAAGGTTTTAGGATTTTGATGATGTTATAGGGTTGTATGGTTGCGTATTGAAAAAGCATTGATTGAAAACATTTTGATAAGGGCTATTTTTCTTTTAAATTAAAGATGTTAAGGTATGAATATTTAAAAATGGGAAGGACCCTAAAAGCATTTTGCTTCCTCCTACTCCCTTTCGGACAAGAGTATTCATTTAAGAGTATTTATTTATTTTGCTTATTCTTTCTTTTTCTTTTTTCATAGTGAACTACTTTTGAGTTTTGTATTTTATGTTTATTGTTTCTTCTTTTTTATGTTGTTTGAAATAAACTATTCATTATCATAATATCCTGTGGAATGAAAAATTCCATAATATGTGCACAACTATAGATGCAGCCACGTGTGTGAGAGTTTTTTCCAAATATGTTTGGAGCCTCTTATGTCTATGCCTCTTATTTTTTTTCTTATGTCTCTTTTGCTGTGCTTCCAGGAGAAGAGCTCCTACACTAACGGCAAGGTCACCAATAAAATCACTGTGGTCCCCACGGTGAATCTGACTGTCACATGCAGGGTCAGCAACAAGCTGGGAGAAGATACCAGGACCATCAATGTTTCCTCTGGTAAGGTCATTCTTGGCTCGATTCAAAAGCGCTTTTGCACACCTCTTTTCTGGAGCGTCACACGTTTGAGTCACACAGTGTGCAGGACTTCTTTAACAAAGTTCATTCTTGGCAAACACTTGGTTGATTTGCTTTATTTTCCCAGTTGTGGGAAATGAACAGGGTGACTTGTGTTCAGTGATACTTAGAGAGAATCTTGCCAGCGCTTTCAGCTGCAGATTGATTGTGGGAGCATACTACAGAAGAATACCACAGACACCAGTACATTCATATACAGTACAATTACTCTACTACATAACAGATATAATAGATATACTACACTTACCCGGATTTTCCACTGCGTGGCGGGTTTTGTTCCGTCCTCTGTAGGACCACACCGGGAGAGTCTCAGAAGCTTGCAGATTTTATTGTGTCTACTTTACAGAACAATCACGTGTTTATTAGCTAGTATCTACCTTCCACTCTAAACACTCCTGTAATTAAACTCAATGCCTTCTCTTATTAAAAAGAGATCCATGTTGTCTATTATGTTTTTTCACCTCCAAGATGAATCTATAGTTGTCCGTGGTGTTCCGTGCACACCTCTAGGCCGTGGTGTCGCCATACTTTACCTGATCCAATCACAGCTATTCAAAGTATGGTGAAGTATGGTGCCTGCTGTAACTTAGCTAATTGAGTCCAAACTTTTTTTCCATGATCAGAAAACAATTTAGAGAAAAAAGGTCACCTTAGGGTAGCCTGGCTCTGCCCTCCTACGTACTTCAGCTCAATTTTCATTTCATTTCAGTACCACGGCTGGGTTCACGGTATAGTCTTGGGTTTTCTCGACCAAAGTTTTTGGCGGTCCAATGCGCTTTTTGGAGTTGTATTTCCGTAATGGCGAAGGAGAAAGAAGACTTTCGGTCCGTTGTGGCAACGCTGCAGAATATCCTGAAGATAAAACCCGAGCAAGAACAATCTTTGCTGAGTTTTGTTGGTGGCCATGATGTTGTGGCCCTCCTCCCCACGGGGTTTTGGATAAGTTAGATTTTCCAGCTCGTTTTGTTAGTGGTGAAGGAGTTGGCTGGCTAATGCTATGAAGCTAACGGTAGTGATGCCTTGTCGGTAGTGATGCCTTGTCGGTCTCCCCTCTTGTTGCACATACGCATGACATACGTCAAGACCAAACATTAGCGATTGGTTATGGCAGATCCAGAGAGGCATTGGGCAGATCCAATAGTTTTAAACTTCAACAGAGTACCTTAAAGGAAGTTAACGCTTGTCAATGGAGAGAAGCCAGACCCTTTGTACAAATGAAATTTACGAGAGTCTGGTAGGAGCAATTAGAAGAAATTTATTATTTTAATGAATGATTACCGTGTCTGCACCTTGTCCCCAGAAATAAAGTCAATAGAAGCAGGTTTTGGTGTTAAATGATGCACTATCCTAGGTTAAGTGAGAAGAAACTCATCAGTACACTGCTTTTACAGACAGCACTTGAATGTGGAGAGGCTTTAAGTTGTTTTTTTCTGTCTTTGAGAACACTGTATAACTTTTTCCATTTTCCACAAATTATACAAACCTATTATCAACAGCCATTATTTGCTGAATCTAACTGTTGCAGAATGCTTATGTGGAACATGGACATGTTTGCAGTGCAGGTGCACCAATGACACAGAATCTTTTCACTATGCCCACTACTGAGACGAAACTAAACAAATCAAAACAAAAAGGATTATTTCAGGAAAGCCTTGGACTGTCAAAGGCTACAGTGGTATCATTGCATGCATTCATCCTGTGCTATTGCTATTCCTCCTCATTCTTTCTTTCTGACTATATGTGATAATTACTCTTTCTTTTATCTCTCCTCCTTCACCATCTTCTGGGTTTGGCTGCATTTCTTGTCAGTTGGGTGCTAAACCTTTTTGTCTTTTCCCTGCAATATAGCCAGAGCCACTGCCTGGCATCTGCTCTGAAATAATGTTAAATTGTTGCTTTTAGAATGTATTGTTGCTTTTTTTCTACTAAGGTACAGTTTGTTACATACCGAAGAAGATTATTACCACTTGTGTAAAGTGAGTTGAGTTTAAAGCCTTTTAATTTCAGAATTAAAATGTATTTAAAAATTCTTACTTTTTTCTCAGAATTCTGACTAGTTTAGAAAGTGTACAATATTTTTTTTAAAAGAGTCAGAATTCTCACTTTAATCTCAGAATTCTGACTTTAAACTCAGAACTCAATACATGTTTTCACATGTGGCCCTAATCCTCTTCCATAGTTACAGTTTGTTGTAAGGCACCATCAGAAAAGACTTTTGATTCTATTTTGCGACGCTGCACCTGGCCTGATCAGTGTAGGGTTTTGTTTTGCTTTGGGGTTTTTAGACAGACATATATGTTTTGTTTACCTTTTATTTTTATGAGTTCTAATTTATTTATGTTTGATTTCAGTTATTAAGGAGGAAAAGGAGGAAAAAGGTAAGATTTTTTTCTTTGCCCTTATCTTTTACTTTCTAGACTTTTTAGGAGGTTCTGTTGAAGATTTATTTTCATAAATATCAAGCAATTCTTGAGGTCAAATCTACTATCGTGGCAGATTAAACTAAACAGTTAGTCTGGTGAATTCTCTGATTATGCACCCAACAGTCACCACTCACTCACTACCTGCAGACAATACTGTGTCTGACTCTGAACATGCATGGCATCTCAGCTGTTCCATCTTCATTATTTTATTTCTGGCTAACTCATGCAGAGGAGCTCTCAGGGGCAGATTAAAGGGGTTATAAAGAGCACCTGATGATTATTAAAGGACTGGGTTAAATCATGTCTTCAGAACTATCCATGTGTCACTGATAATGCAAACAGAACATCAGTTTCCTGACATGAATACTTTTGCTTGTGTCCCTGACACACTGATAAACCCTCCTGTTCTATAAAAGGAACACACCAGCCACCATCCCCAAAATATCCAATCATCACAGCAAATGATCTACCTGGGACAGGTTGAAACTGTCTTTCCTTTAGGTGCCTAGTTGTAAAGCTTCTGTGTGAGTGTGTGTTAGTCCTACCACTGAATGCTGCTGTCTGTTGTCAGGCGCTCATGAAGATTCAGAGGACCAGGCCAAGCTCATAGTGGGAGTCGTGGTAGGGCTCCTCATAGCTGCTGCCATAGTGGGACTCATCTACTGGCTCTACATGAAGAATTCAAGGTAAAGAAACATACACGGGTGTGCAAACTCAGTGTTGTACTCCGGAGAGTGAACTTAGAATAATAATCAGAAGGAAGGTGGTCAAGGTTTACAGCCACAGTCTCTGATGATGTATTTAATCACATATGCCAAAGAAGTGCTACACAGATGAGGAAGTACTATCAGGTCAGAGGTTCCCCTTCAAGGGGAACTCGAACTGCGTCGGTTACGACACTAAGGGGAACGCCTTTAGGCATGACAGGGCTGAATGCGAATAAAAACTACTCCAATCCTAGGCGCTCGGGACGCGGGATGCGGTGAACTCTGTCGTTGACAGGTTTCGCCTAGTCCGGTCCCAGGGGGAGGCGTTCCAGCAGTTTCTCCTTCCCCGGACTGGGTCCCGCTCTGCTAGGACGGCTGGACCTTCTCAGCCCTCTACCAGCTCCCACCGACAGTGCCAGGGACGCTGTGTGGCTTCTTGCTGTCCCCCTCCCGCACACCCCTCCCCAGCGGGTCGGACCTGAGGGACGTCATCCAGTTGCGGAGGGGCAAGGCGCGGAGGTCCTGTCTATGTGTTCTGCCTGCCCCGAGGGGTGGCGGTTGGCCGGAGGTTCGGCTCCCGGATTGCGGATCATCGACAGGTTCTTCCTGGCGGCCCGCTTCAGGGACTCTTCCGAGATTGGCACGTCGCACTGTGTTGGGGTTGGTTCCGCTGGCGGATTTTGCAGAAGCTTGGCAGGGTTTGGAGAACATATCCCCGTGAGTGCTGCGCACCGTCATCGACGGGTACAGGCTGCAGTTCCGGGTCCGCCCCCCCGGCTTCACTGGGGTGGTCCGGACTGTGGTGCGCCCGGACCAGGGCCTGGTGCTGGGACAGGAAGTGCGCTCGCTGCTGGTGAAGGGGGCCGTGGAGCTCGTTCCCCCGCCGGCCAGCGGGTCCGGTTTCTACAGCCGGTACTTCCTGGTTCCCAAGAAGGACGGAGGTCTGCGCCCTATTCTGGATCTGTGGGTTCTGAACCGGTCTCTGAGGAGATACAGGTTCAAGATGCTCACCATCCCCGCTATCGTGTGTCACGTCCGGTCCATGGACTGGTTTGCATACTTCCACATCTCCATTCGTCCTTCCCACAGGAAGTTCTTGAGGTTCGCCTTTGGGGGAGTGGCGTACCAATATCGGGTTCTTCCCTTCGGCCTGGCACTCTCCCCTCACACTTTCACCAAGTGTATGGATGCGGCGCTGGCCCCTTTGCGGCTCCAGGGCATCCGGGTCCTCATTTACATCAACGACTGGCTTATCCTGGCTCAGTCTCGGGAGTTGGCGGTTCGGCATTCGTCCTCGCTCATCTTCTTCGTTTAGGGGAACGAGACACTGCGTCGGTTCACCGCACCTCGCCCGCCTGGAGTGCCTTGCTTCATAGAAAGAGCTAATGAGCTATGTGCCGGCGTGCTTATATGTCCCTACGGTTATGCCGTCACATGCTACCGTTCTCACTAGGACCAATAGGATTGGAGTAGTTTTCATTCGCATTCAGCCCTGTCATGCCTAAAGGCGTTCCCATAACCGACGCAGTGTCTCGTTCCCCTATCTCGGGGAACAAGGGTTACATACGTAACCCGAGACGTTTTCAGAGCACATAACAGAGGGAAATATGGCTGGTGTAAGTCTGGAGGAGAAAGTGTGTGTGTGTGTGTGTGTGTGTGTGTGTGTGTGTGTGTGTGTGTGTGTGTGTGTGTGTGTGTGTGTGTGTGTGTGTGTGTGTGTGTTTTGAACAGATGAGTTTGTGATGTGCAAGGAGCAGAGAAGGTCATTCTGCAGCATAGGTGCTTCACAAGTTTGCAATTCTGTATTCAACACAGACAAGGAAGCTGGAAAACTGGGGAGAAGGAGTTGGGAACATCTGAGGAAAGCACAAAACTAGAGGACAACAATCACACTGTTTAAAGGCACTACGGCTGTGCTACATGGAATGATATTGGTAAGAACTGTCACTTTTAAATGTGCATACACCATACACACAGGCAGAGTGAGTAAGTTACATTTTAGTTCAAGTTTAATTTTAATGTATTTACACACACAACATGTACATACAAGTATATTTTTTGTTTATTACAAGATGTCTTATTTTTGTAGGTTTGGCCATCAATCCTTTTAGTACGCAACTAATTATTTGCTGAGATCTCATAACAATACAACATACAGTCTGTCAGATGATCAGACAGATAAAAAAAAACAACTTAGTCAAACTTATTTGGAAGAGAAAACAAAAGTGACTGATTCAATAATTACCATAACTGTCCATTGTAAACATCAGTCACACATTACAAACTACACGTTCCTCTGCCGCCTCGTGGTACTCAAAGCAAAGATTCTCTAACGCATTGTCAACATTGCTCGTGAACGCCGATAAAACTTGCAGCGCTGATCAAATATGAATCAAGATTCTGTTACTGCCTATTTCTCGCCTCAAATGTTTTCATTCAACTTTATTTATAGTATCAAATCATAATAGGAGTTATCTCAAGAAACTTTACAGATAGAGTAGGTCTAGACCACACACCAAGACCCAACAGTTACAGTAATTCCCTAAGAGCATTTAGTGCAACAGTGGCGAACAAAAATTCCATTTTACAGACCCTGTTGCTGCTGGTTGGAGATGTGATGAACAGTGCCAATTATAGTCACAATAAAGATAATGAAACTATGACTAGAAATAACACTTGTTCAGGGCGTAGCAGGGCATAGTAGTGTCCTGCTTCACAAACTTATTTAAGTGTACTGTGCTCTGGCTGGTGGCCAGTGGGCAGTTCTTTGGTTTTTGGCTCTTGTTAGGGTTCAAACTGCATAACTGGAAATGGTGTGCATGTGCTTCTACAGAAATATGAACCCAATCGGCCACATGCTGAGGCTTCAAAATGCAAACTTGAAAGGCCACGCCCCCCACACCGAAAGTCCAATTGACTTGAATTGTCTCACACAGGAGCACAATGTGCTCTACAAAAAAGACCATTGAGGTCTGCCTAAAAATCTTTCTGCCACATTTTTGAGATCTCCTTCTACACCGTAGCTCCAATTGCCACCAAATTGTCAGTGTATCATCAATGGATCAAGCTTCTATAATGCATGTCGAAATCGCAATTACTTTTCAAGTTATTGACCAATGAACTTCGAAAGGGGCGTGGTTCTGGACATAAATGTACACAAATCAGCACCTGCAAAACTCACAGGGTATGTTCAGATAAGTGCCCCAGATATACCCAGACGGTTTTATATACATCCGCCACTAGGGGACACTACAAGCGGAAGAGTGGCATTACACACATTTTACTATAAATCACATGTTCATTCATATCTCGTAAAACTACTCAAGTAATAAAATGCAGTAATAAAATGCATCTAACTTCATTAAATGTATTTTATGAGAATTTGAACATCACATTACTTTCAAAAGGTCCTCAGCTGAAGTGACTAATGTAAAGTGCATGATAATTGTTAATAAAGGGCCATATCCAGACATCTGACTTTGTACTTGACTGACTTTGTACTGACTGATGTTGTTGTGCTCCCAGACCTCATCAGGTACTTTAGTGAGTACAAGGTTGTCATATTTAATAGGACTGATGGCCAAAACTATTGAAATAAGAATTGAAAAGATAGAAAGAAACTGGAATTAGGTGGTGTGTAGGTGTTTTTCAGGGCATCATATGTCAAAATATTACATGATTGAAACGATAATGACTTTATTTCTCTGTACGTCTTTGTGGGGAAGAAGCAGCCATGCAACATTAAAAATACAGACTCCCAGTTGGCTGCTGACACCCTCCATAAGGCTGCACAAGCACAAGCAGCAACAGAGTCCTGCCCACTGCCTGCTGTCCCACCTCACTGTTTGAAGTCTGCACTGAGGCTGCCTCGTGTTACTGTTTCATTTTGTGATTTTGTGTTCCTGGTGAATGCTCCGTTATGTTTTGTGTGAGCAATTCTGCTCAGGGTATGTGGTGGGGTTTTTGCCGCTTAGTTCCTTCTTTAGAAATTTATTTTATATTTGTTCTTGATTTTCTTTAAAGAATGTACACTTTTAAGGCCTGTATAACGAATTATAATTATGGTTGTGCCCTTGCTGAGCATATCAATGTTTATTTTCATTGTTTGTACTTTTTTGTGTGTTTAAAAAGCCTTTGTTAGGCTGTCCTCAGAGAAAAATAAATTTTTACTGCTGTATAACCCTACTGAAACACTTCAAATGTTAAGATAACCTCAACATCTCTTAACCTCCTGACTTATGTTCTCTGGTTTTCAAACACTGGTAAATTGCAAAAGGTAATGGATGCCCACTACCAAAAGAATTGTAGTCATGATATTAATTAAGGAACTGGATGGAACTTATTTCCTTACATCCAGTTATTGCATTACTGTGACCCCAAAAAACTAACTTACTAGTTTTAAATAGCATTTGTGTAGATGTAAATTGGACACAGTCAACCACTAATTAGTTGTTTTTGTAAATTCCAGTAATTTCTCACTCTTTGTTATTCATTGGAAAAAATTGTTTAATCTGAGAAGGTAAAAAGAAATGAAAAGTCAAGAATTCCTCAGAAAAACAACTTGTAAGATATGCAAAGGATGTTCTGCCATGTTTCTTTTTTAAATTTTTTGCTAAGTGTTATTACCTGTGATTTAGATTAATACACTACATTGTTGTCTACAGTTCCTATAGAATATTTTCTTTCCATGTTTTCTTTTTGGAAGAGCTTTACTTTATGCCAGGTCTAAAAATCTGTCTCTCTGTGTTTTTGATGTATTTATATTATGTGTGCAACTTTCTTGGATGGCGAAGCTGCAGCATGCAAGATAATAGTTATTTTTAAGCCTGCGTTGACGTTTTGAAAAGGTACTGTGTGGTAGGAGAGTTACATGAGTATCTGTGCTCATTACCTGCTGTAATTTTATTGTCATTTTTAGTTCAGTGGTGTGAAGGACATACAGAAGAAAGTGTTGTTACAGGCAGACTACCTGAGATGCATACAGATGGTGGCTCTCTGGCTTTACATCTTTTGCTCTGGTACATCCCACAATGCAACACCCCAGTGACCCGCCTAGGACAAAGGTTTACTAAGAAAGTTTGAGAGGAATCATAGACCATTTATAGTTCAGTTCATTGTTGTTAAGTTCACACCTTTTACATAGTATGTATGACTTAAGTTCTGATAAATAACTTTAACCTAACCGTTATATTTCTCACAATCCAAGGAGGATTATAAATATAGCCAATATCTGATTTATTAAAGATTTGAGAATGTGGAACCGGTTTTCTTAGATATTTAGTTGTTTATATGTTGTTTTTTTCAGTGCCTGGCAAGAAAGTATTTTAACTGGATTTTGTCAAGAGCTTCAGATGCAGATATTATTCAAGCCCACAAGTTGATCTTGTGATGTTCTCTTGAATGCTCGTTTTCCAAACTAAAGCAAAGAGATGACAGTCAGTTTTCTTACTTTATTTTTGTGAAAGGTGTATCTTCAAAATGACAGCAGTGTCATCACATTGTGGGATGGTTGCGACACTACATGACATGAAAGCAATAGATCAGCATTTTAGGGTTCATTTGTCTGCTCATGCCTTTTGTTCCTTTTTTAAATAATCAGGTCAGCAGTGAAACCAAAGACGGTGAGATGAGAAGGCCATAGTAGTGTTGTAAATACAGACTTTTGTTTTTGTACGGTTGTTGACAATAAAGTGAACATTTTGAAACAAAAAGAGTCTGGCGTATTGGTGTAGATGTGTTTAATTAAAAAATTGTCACAATATTTTTGTTTATTGCTCTAGAGTGCCAGATGTTCTTGAGCTGTAAAAGGCCTTCCGCGTTCATCCTCATGATCTTTGTCTTTTTCGGTAGCTGCCAGTGTTGTGGGCTTATCTTGCAGCTAAGGGTGATTGTGTTGTCTGCAGAATCTATAGTAGATCATCCAGTTGTACCCATATAGTGCACTAGATTCCATTCTGTCTTTGGTCAGTTGTCCTCATTATCCAGTCGATGGCTAGTAGAAACAAGAATGTAGATAATGGGTAAGCCTGTCTGACCCTGCTCTCGATTTCAAACTGGTTGAAAACCTGTACTTAATGTATCACTACTCATTCCAGCATAGCTATTGGAATACTCACTTTTCAGATTACAGAACTCTAAATAAACCCCATTTACTTACCCTTTCAATATAAACCCATTTAAACATAAAATGCCAGTGTGAACATAAAGAGTGACTCCACTAACACAGTTCTATCTTTTAATGAGACCCTTTGGCTAAATCTTTTTAAGTATTTACTCTAGAAAAGCCTGCCTAATTTAGGAAAGGTGTTTATGATCTTTTAAAGAGAACAGCAACTGTTCATTTCCACAGACCATATATTAATGAGGAGATGGCAACGTGATGTCCATGTCACTGCTATGCATTTCCTGCCCACACCATACATTTAAATGTAAATCTGCTGACACTTGTGAATTCCCCCAGTAAGCAAAGCACAGGATCTAATGGGAATGTAACTTCAGTGATCTTGGTCAAGGTGTCACAGAAGTCGTACCAAAAGGGTCTCAGTTTTGTACAAAGCCAAGTACAGTGCAGGGAGCCGCGCCTAGACCATGTCTAAAGCACATTTCCAGCAATTCAGGATTAGATTTATATAATTTCTATGGACTCAGGTACAGTTGATGGAGGAAATTATAATGAACCAGCCTGTACCAGGCATTTGTAGCTGACAAACTGTCTTGACCAGACAGAGCAGAGCTATAGTTCTTGCTTTAGTTTTGGGCAAGTTTTCTCCACAACAGAAAATAGGTAAGTCATTCCTGGACCCAGGTTGTCTCTATGAAAAGATCTTAACTAAAGAAAGGTCTTGAGGACAAATATTTCTTGAATTTTTCAAATGATCTTTTTTTTCCTCACCAATCTTCCAAATTCCAAACCATCCATTAATTATGTACCATTTTCAATCAAAGACAGCTTGGAAAACAACTTTGGCTTACAAAAAAGGTTTTTAGACTTTTTTGAGCTACTTATTAAACAAAGTGACACAAGTGTGTGTGTATGTAATTAGGTGTCTAGCCTGTCAGTCTCAAATTTAATCAAAACTGATTTAAAGTGTTAGTTAAACTAATAAAAAATACTAAATACTAAATGTGTTTTTCTGCCAGTGGGAGTGTTCCTGTCACTTTGTTAGGAGATTATCTTTATAGTAGCTGTGAGGCCTGTTGCCTTATCCAGTCTTCCAGAAGAAGTCTAGTCAGTATCATTATCAACACAATTACCAATTTGTTTCTTTCATTTGAGTTTCTGGCATTTTTTTTCCAGATTAATTTTAGTCTGGTTTATTTGCAGTTATATTAATGATTGCACTGTGGAAACAGGTCTGGCAATGTGAGACTATCCTGGAAAATACTGGCGAAAAACAGCTGTGTACCACGGTACCATGGTATCACGACACACACACACATGCACTCACACGCGGAATTGTGACTTTATTTACTTACCCATGAAAATAACATAGCAAGAAAAAAAGCATTAATAATGTATGAATTAATTGCGCATTACTCTATGCTTTACATATTATCACTTTTTTTGTCACCAGCGCACATTAATATGAAAATGGCAATAGAAAATAAAAAACACCCTTTGCATCCTAAGGCCACTTACCCCCTTCACAAGGACGTACAATGGACAACACTGAGCTCAGAGTTTCAAGTTTGAGGAAAAGAAAGGGAAAAGAGACCAGTGTAACAATTAAGCCTCAAGTTAAGGAGGACTGGAATATCTGAAAAGTGTGGTAATTTGTCTGCACAGCACTGCCAGTTGTAACAAACCTCAGTTGTATGTTGTAATGTAATAAACTTGGTGAGTTAGGGGAGCAGGTAAAGCTGCTTTGCAGATGACTAAGCATCTATCTATATGTTTATATACATGTTTTGGTTTAGTTTACCTACTTTAAAGGCTGTGCTGAAATGGATTAAAACCTCACCCAACCCCAATATGACCAAACACACTGACCAAATGTGTAAACTAATACATTAAATAAAACGTGTTCCACACAGATTGTGGACTTTAAGAGCACGCTCACTGGTTCACTGGGTAGTTGGTCTCCACTACCAAGCATCATTTTACTCTCATGGTTGACCATGCAGCACAGAGAGCCATACTCACTTTGTTTACATGCACATAACAACCTTTTGGTAACCACACGGTAACATGTTTTTGCTTAGAAGTATGAATGTCAAATCAGGGTTAAGATGACCTCATAAGATCATATTCTAAGGATGAGAAAGCATGGCTTATTCCAACACACAAACACAACATGTAAAGAAAAGTCAGTGAGTTGTGTCATTAGGACTGGGATCAATATTTCCTCCTGCTGTTCTATCAGAACATTCCAACTGAACCTTTTCATTTCCTTTTTGCAGCCAGACTATGACATATCTGACAAGAAACATTGTTGATATCATGTATAGTGTAACAACAATGTTTTTGATATATTTGGACTACATTTTGGAATAACTTACAGTTTACTAACTCAGAACCTTAGTCCCAACAGACAGAGGGAAAAGTAAAAGTTACTCTGTAGAACTTTTACTACTGATACTAGCTGTTGCTAGGAAGTAGCGACTGTTTTGTGACTGTTATCAATTTTTAGGATATGGTGTTATACTACTAAGAGACTCATTAGCTCATCACTCATTTCAGATTCTTCTAGCAATCTTAATGCCAGGATAATCTAGGTTTTTACTGTTTATTTATGAAGAATAACATTATACCCTTTAACAGTTGAGATCTGGAAAACCAGCAACATCGCTAAATACACATTGGACGGGGCAAGACAGTTTTTAAACAAATCACCAGGTTTGACACACTTACAGTGAGGAAAATAAGTATTTGAACACCCTGCTATTTTGCCAGTTCTCCCACTTAGAAATCATGGAGGGGTCTGAAATTGTCATCGTAGGTGCATGTCCACTGTGAGAGACATAATCTAAAAAAAAATAAATCCAGAAATCACAATGTATGATTTTTTTTAACTATTTATTTGTATGATACAGCTGCAAATAAGTATTTGAACACCTGAGAAAATCAATGTTCATATTTGGTACAGTAGCCTTTGTTTACAATTACAGAAGTCAAACGTTTCCTGTAGTTTTTCACCAGGTTTGCACACACTGCAGACGGGATTTTGGCCCAGTCCTCGACACAGATCTTCTCTAGATCAGTCAGGTTTCTGGGCTGTCGCTGAGAAACACGGAGTTTGAGCTCCCTCCAAAGATTCTCTATTGGGTTTAGGTCTGGAGACTGGCTAGGCCACACCAAAACCTTGATATGCTTCTTCCAGAGCCACTCCTTTGTTCTCCTGGCTGTGTGCTTCGGGTCATTGTCATGTTGGAAGACCCAGCCTCAACCAATCTTCAATGCTCTAACTGAGGGAAGGAGGTTGTTCCCAAAATCTCGCAATACATGGCCCCGGTCCTCTTCTCCTTAATACATTGCAGTCGCCCTGTCCCATGTGCAGAAAACACCCCCAAAGCATGATGCTACCACCCCCATGCTTCACAGTAGGGATGGTGTTCTTGGGATGGTACTCATCATTCTTCTTCCTCCAAACACAGTTAGTGGAATTATGACCAAAAAGTTCTATTTTGGTCTCTGACCACATGACTTTCTCCCATGACTCCTCTGGATCATCCAAATGGTCATTGGCAAACTTAAGACGGGCCTTGACATGTGCTGGTTTAAACAGGGGAACCTTCCGTCCCATGCATGATTTCAAACCATGACGTCTTAGTGTATTACCAACAGTAACCTTGGAAACGGTGGTCCCAGCTCTTTTCAGGTCATTGACCAGCTCCTCCTGTGTAGTTCTGGGCTGATTTCTCACCTTTCTTAGCATCATTGAGACCCCACAAGGTGAGATCTTGCATGGAGCCCCAGTCCAAGGGAGATTGACAGTCATGTTTAGCTTCTTCCATTTTCTAATGATTGCTCCAACAGTGGACCTTTTTTCACTAAGCTGCTTGGCAATTTCCCCGTAGCCCTTTCCAGCCTTGTAGAGGTGTACAATTTTGTCTCTAGTGTCTTTGGACAGCTCTTTGGTCTTGGCCATGTTAGTAGTTGGATTCTTACTGATTGTATGGGGGTGGACAGGTGTCTTTATGCAGCTAACGACCTCAAACAGATGCATCTAATTTAGGATAATAAATGGAGTGGAGGTGGACATTTTGAAGGCAGACTAACAGGTCTTTGAGGGTCAGAATTGTAGCTGATAGACAGGTGTTCAAATACTTATTTGCAGCTGTATCATACAAATAAATAGTTAAAAAAATCATACATTGTGATTTCTGGATTTCTTTTTTTGATTATGTCTCTCACAGTGGGAGAAAAATAGCAAGTTCAAATACTTATTTTCCTCACTGTATGTGGAAGAGACAACAAAGAAGAAGTCCTTATCAACATAAATGTAGTGATGTCACCAAAATTCCTACTTTCAGATCTCAGAAATTACTTTGAAAGAAAAATCCATGGTATTACATTACTATCACAGTGGTCAAAACAGTAAAATGAAGTCCCAAATTATAAATTGGAATTATCCTTTAATCGATATGAGAATAAATAGCTGGGTTAACATTGCCCATTTCATGGCAAACTGCATAAGTATGGCACATATCTGCCAACATCTAGCATACTACTCTAAAAAGAAAAAAAGGGTAATAAAACAATACTGTTTTCCATTAGAACAAAAACAATACATTGGTGAGACGTGTTACAGTCATTATACCTGATTCCAGATTCTGAGGTAAGGGCTTTAACTCCACCTTTACTGCACAGTGGATGTGCATCTGACTCAGCTCATAGTTTGAATGCTCTACAGTATTCTGTTTGTCTCCACTTCAAAATAAATGCATAATAGCTGCAGTACTTCAATTAATAATTAATAATTGCTGGAGTGACTTTCACTCGTAATCAGTTTGAGAGTGATTCCTCAAACATGTGGGGAATGTGGACATTTCCCCATAAGAATGCTGTGTAATTGAAGTGGCTGCAGAGCACATGGTTTTCTGAGCATTATCAGACGTCTGGCTCGCTGATCTACACAACAGGTCCGTCATGTTATTTAAATGCTTGCGCTGAAATGCAGGCACAATCGTCTGGCTTTTTCCATGGAGAAATATTATATATATATTTTTTTTTAGAAACAAATATTTTTACTACTTAATCACTTAAGGGCAAAAAGCGAGCTGCGAAGAGCTCAGTGTGTCTCACTCACGCAAAACAAATACATTCATATGCTTGTGGTCCTCAGTTGAAGAAAACAAAAAAGGCCCTATCTGATTAATCTCCTGGTCTAGGGACAGAAACAAAAAACAAGATTAACTCTTTCACCCTGTTCCTACTACCAAGATACCATGTCTAACTAAAACTGTATGGCAGTTCCAAAGGAGGAGCTCCAGGTCTGAGAAAAACAAAGGAATCAATAAGGCATCCTCTGGCTCCATCTAACTGCTCCTGACTCATCAGACCTTGTTAAGACCTATAAGACAGCCAGACCATGGGAAAACAGTGGAGTATTCTCTATGGGCAACACGTGAAGAAAGAGGAGGGAGTTAGTGAAACAAGAGACATGAAGAGAAGAAAGTAACAAAAGGACTGAGAGAAGGAAAAACAGTGGAGTATGGCTCCCCCTACCGGCTGTAAATTAAAATGACCCTCTTCAAATTGGCTGTGCCTGAATAGAGCTGGAGATTGAAAGGCTCTTCAAACTAAATCCGGAGGGTGGCGAAAAAAACAGTAGCAGCAGGATCAGGGCTTTACAACAGGCATACATTCCCAGCCTGGAGAAAAACAGGTGCATTTGAAAACCAGGGGCCAGCACCGGCAAAGCTCACTGTAAACAACATCAAGCCTGGTTCTTTTTTTTTACAGGTTTAAATCTTTCACAGACAGTCTTTTTCCCATTTTTTAATTCACTGTGTTCTACTGTGATTTGGTCTTAGCCACTTTGTTGTGCATCATCATCTCTGTTTGGCAACAAAAGGCAAGTCTCTTGAAATATTTTTTTGTTCATGTTGATTAACAGTCCCAGGCCAAGCAGAATAAAAAAGCCCTTTAGTCAGTCCATTCAGAGACACAGCTTAATTGTTGTGCTCCCCTTTCACTGTCTCTTGGACTAGAGAGACAGTCTTGGGGCCACTAAGCGAACTCTCGCAGAATGTTTCGGGCCACTTCAACTTTGTACTGGGCAATCATCAACGCCCGTTTCACGTCCTCAAAGGAGTAACCCTCACCCATCAGCTTGGCGATTTTGGCGTCCACGTTCTCTAACTCCAAGCTGTGGGGTTTGCCAGGCTGAATGTCTGGAGGGATCTTCCTGGGCAGTGGCTTGGGCGGTCTGGCAGGGGCCTGCAAACAGTCCATCGATACTTGGAGAGAGAGAAGGGAATTCATGTCAGTGGAAAGATGCCCCTGACACACAGGCAGACACTTGAGATTGTTATTAGTTATATAGTTATATTTATTATGTTATATGCTTTGATGTTGTCTAATATAAAATCAAGTAATGAAGTATTTGCCCTTTGAACTTTTGAGGTCTCTTGTGTTTATTATGGATTTTATTCTATGCATCTATTGACGTAAAAGCTATCAGCAAGAATAAGGAAGATTAATGCATTTTAGCTTTTGTAATTTAGCATTCAATATACAGAAATCTACATTCAACATACTTTGGGATGGGATACTACTACTATATATACACTATATAAAGTGTTGTACTATATTTTAGCTCAATGTGGAGTAAGTAAATGTTATGTATTTATGCCTTATTTTTATGCAGAGAAGGTAATTGGTGCAGCCACCTCCTCTAAAAGATGGCTTCTCAGTATCTAATACCATTTGCCAGCTGAAGGTTGCCAGCCAATAAATTTATCTTGCAAGTTAGACAGTGTGCAGGAGTTTCTTTGCAACAGATGACTGAGGTCTAAAACACAGAGAACATGCAGTGATATGTACGGTATATTACAACTATATTTTGTATCGTAATGTTTTGTGTAAGTGAACTCATCAAGACCTGGACATGTTTTTCTAAGGCATATGTGTGCATTTTCTAATGTAGACATTTGCTGAGAAGGGGAGGTTACTACCTTGACTGGCTGGTAAATGGTTGTACTCCAGGCAGCCTCGGGAGCCTTTAACATGTTCTGTGTGTCGTCTGACTGGAGGCAGAGGAGCAGCACTGTTCAGCATGTCGAGCACTGTGTCTAGACCACAGACAATACAGAGCATTCAGGTAAAGGGCCTGTTGCTATCTGTCAGTCACAAAGTAATGCTGTGTACTGTGTGAATATTCCACAATTCGGTGAGCATAATAAACACTTGTTCCACTGCAAGAGACAATCATTAGACTAGCACAACACCATAGGAGATGCACTAAATGTATGTTTAAAACATTTTACAAACTTTTTCGGAACAAAATGAGTTTGCCAGCTCACCGGGGGTTAACAGCAAGTGCTCATGTCCAGAGGAGGGCCTGTGTGGCTGTGCGGTGACAGAGGAGGAGGTGCAGAACGCGGACGGAGAAGAGGAGGAGAGGTCGGTGAAGCTGTGTCTTACTGGTGGAGGAGGAGGCTGAGACGGAGGGCGGCTGCCAAAGGGGTCTTGTAAGGCTGAAACACAACAAAACCACAGACAAGACTGAACTCTCTGCTCTGATTCACAATTTATACTTACAGTACATGAGGAGGTGGCTGATGCTGCAAAGAGCAGCTGACATGCTTCCCTGAAGAGAAAAGCCAAAAAGGATATTTTTGAGGGGGGACTTTACAGGAGGAAGGGGACTGGGACAGGAGTAACAAGATAGCTTAAAAAACGTGTTGTGGGTAGTCAAAGTTACCAGAACCCAGACGTTGACGGTGACAACAAGACATCCAACATACTTATTAGCATATAACTATATCTGAAGCATAGTATTTGTTTACAGCATTAAAGCTGTTTCATGCTTCTTACGTTCAGCGCAGTCAGCGCGGTGCAGACGGCGATGTGAAGCGAACACGGTCTGGACATGGCCTGGACTCCAATATTTTGTTACATTGCATAAACCGTGTTGCAATGATTAGCTACAGGAGAGAAGTCTGTTCTTTGAGCCATTCTGGTCTCAATCAGTATGAAAAACCAGACAGCGGCAGCCATACGCGCTGTCCACAGCGCCTGGACCGCACTGAACCCATGAAACAGCTTTTACAGTAGCACAATACATTCCAATTCAAATTAGGACAATGTGAACTCTGCTGTGTTTGGGATTGGCTACCTGGGGGCAGCAGAATGTCATAGTCGGAGGGTGTCTTGTTGGTTTTGAAGGGGCAAAGGGGGGTATGTGCCACCCGCGGTATCAACCCCCTAACCGACTCGGAGTGTCCACCTGAGGAATAAAAGCAAAGAATATGTTTTTTAAATGAACAACAAAGAATTCAGACATTGGAATTAGATGGTTGTTTTGCACTTTTACCTGATTCAAGATTTATTATAACGTTTAATATCCTCATAGCCTCATTAGGCAGAATAAGACAGACCACTCTACTGGTATCAAGTAACAAATGAAATATAAGCTGTAGTCTTCAGAAAATACATTAATAACTTGATCTCTGCTGGTTTCAGGACTCACCAGGCTCTGGGGGTTGGGGCTTCCTCTCATCAGTGGAGGGCTCTGGAGAGCTGTTTTCCAAATGCCTGAATGAGAGGAAATATGTTTGGTTCTCAGCACCCTAATTAACCTAATGGACCCATCATTGCTGTATCACCATAGCAACTTTAATAAATTGAAAGACGGCCAGTACCTGTTGGGTACAGAGATGCAGATGGGAGCCTGGCTCAAGCAGAGGTTGGATGAAGGGATCTGATAGTCATCCTCCACCCTCTCTGTCACGCCACGCTGTTGTTCTATCACAGGCCTGCTGAAAGGGTTGGAGGGTCTGTAAAGATGACCATCAACCCAACCTTTCCATTAGTGTCACAAATACAGTTATACATTCAAACTGCAATTACTGATATTTTCACAGTCCCATTAGGAGGAAGATTGTAGTCCTGGGGTTTGGTTTTTTCACATTTGTTATAATACACAATTTTTCACTGCATAAAAACAAGATCAAATTTACATTAACTGCATTGCATATTGAATTGTTCAAACGGAAGATATGTATGTTTATATGTATATATGTAGTCACACATAATGACATGATAGCTCACAAGTTACAAGTCAAGTCAAAGTAATATGCGTTCATGCTTGTGACATTTAAAGGTACACAGCAGTCAAAAAGGGGAACTGAAAAGATGTGTCACTCTAAATACAGCCCATTAAATGCTGATAGATCTCAGTTCTCAACAGTCTGAGATATCAAATATGAGTTGACGTAGACACTGAAAGCCACTTGACAGGACAGGTATTAGCTGCTTGTGGGATAAATACCCATCACTGTCCAGCCCTGTAATTAGTGTGGTATTGCTGTTCCTACATGCGTGTGAGCTGACTTTTTCATCCCAGGTCATTTGAAAAAACAAGTGGAGGACTTGTCTGTCAGTATACTTGGACCCACTCTTGCTTTAATTTCACCCAGCATCAAGAAACTATGTGCATAACAACACTTCCACATGTCCCAACAAGATCGGATAAGAATTAGTTTTGGTTTGTTTTGTCTCGTACACGCAGCAGGCTAATTTTACCTTGATAGAAAATTAAAGAAGAACTAAAGAAAACTGAGTTCTTAGGGTACTAGACCTCCTGTCAGTGTTGACATGTATGTGTGCGGTATTGCATGTGTTTTGTAAGATTTATAAAAAGGTAAATAAGCGTTTTAAAACATTGGGAACCACTGCTATAAATATTGGAGAAGCATGCTTGTGGACTAAAGATGTATGTAAGTTGTTGTTGGGAAAATGTGAGTCTGAAAAGCAGCTGAGCCACACCCTCACCTATCTGATTACTGCCCAGGTACCCTTGAGCAAAACAGAAAGCCATGAAGTGTAGCTTCATAGGAGTGGTTGTACTACAGCCGACTCCACTCCACCCTGCTGGCTGTGTTTACCTACCTAACAATTGTTACAGTACAATGTTATTGTGCTGCAAAGGTAAAAAGTACACTAACTGCTGTGTCTTCTGTAGGTAATGAATAAACAAGGCAACAGTGAAGGAACTGTCTACCAACAATGATGGAGAAATTTCTCTAACTAATCAATTAGAAGAAACACCAAGCTTACTGTCCCACCAGTGAGTCATATTAAACATGATCATGGAAACTAAGCCAAAAGATGAAGTAATTACCACGTTTAGGTTAATTCTTTTGGGATTACATTAAATGGTGGTCTTCATATAGTTATAAAAACATGCATGATCCTGTGAACATAACATATGCTTGCAAAATGCAATTCAATGTGCCAGTCAGCTGCAGTCATTAGTGTAAAAGAAATGTGTCACTCTAACAACCTCACAATATTTTACAACACTGAATTGTTTTCAGCAGAACCAGAACTTCCCCTTTAAGCTTAAGCTTCATCAGAATTGACAGCTCCATCCCCTGCCTCCACTTTAGCCCGATACACAGAAATACCTAATCTAATTCTGGCTGCAGCTAAAAGGCTATTAGACGTTCAGCCATCCTTTTTCAAAGCTGTTTCTAACCAGGACTTATCCCTAAGGCTACTAGACATCACTGGTAGATGGTTCCTGAGTCTGGAACCACAGAGAAAAGGAAGGAAGAGGTTTATGTCTAGGTCTATGTGTAATACTCACTTGTGGCTACTTGCAAGGCTGGACTGCGTTGGTGAGTGCCGTGAGGTGAGAGTGATGTCATACTCATCGCTGACTTGCACACTATTAGAGAAGGGCTGCAAACACAAGAGAAGGTAGATATTTATAAAAAACACAAAGGAACAACTGAAAATGTAACAAACTCAAATAAACAAATGCTTAAGGATATCTTGTTTATGAAGCATGTCACATCTAATATATATATATATATATAGTATTGCATAGTATTGTTTTTGTTTCGTTATTTAACATTATAACAAAATAAGGAATGTAAAATGTTTCTGTTTATTACAGCGTTTCTGTTTCTTAAAATTAAAAGAAACCGTGGCTATTTGGTAATCCTGAAATTTTGTATTTGGATCACAGTGATCCAATCCAATGTTCCTTTAAAAAACCAGGTGATCATGATGGCAAAACATATTGTTTTCCAAAGATGAAAACTTTTGAAAAACTGGGCCCATGATCTGTTAAATCTGTTAAATACACTATATACTAGTGATGCTAATTGTGCATGCAAATAGAATGAAGAAAGTAAGAGTTGGGAGATATTCGGGCAGGTTGTCCTGTCAGATGGCACCATTACAGACTACGTTATCTGCTTCAGTTGTGAGGCATTATACACATTTATTGGCCTTTAGACTGGTATATTCAAACTTCAAAATGCTCAGTCCTTGTCTCTTCAGTCCTAACAATTGTGATACTACATAAGTTGAATGCATACAGTTGGCAGGTTGTGGGCCGGGTCTGGTTTGGGTGGTTGATTAAGACGTATTTTTGTGGGTTGGGTGGTCGGTATTGCATAACAAGTCGGGTAGGCGCAGCTATTTAAAAACCCTGACCTGCCCGCCATGAATATATATTATGCCACGTAAGCGCTAATAGACATGATAGACATATTCTGTGACTAAGGTTAGTATTAATCCCATTCACAGGGATGACATGACCTGTGAATCTTCACCTGCCTGATTAGCCACCAGGTAGTAAAGTGAGGTTACAGCCAGACCAAACACCACCGAAAGCAATGTGACCGCCGCAAGAACAGAGGAAAGAGAGAGCTATTGCACTTGTGTTACTGTCACGGCTGAGACCCTAAGGGTTTCTTTTTACGTTTCCCCTCCCCTGTGGGTTTCTGTCTGTGTATTGTGGGCATGGTGCTCCTCTGCTCTCTCCTGGGTTCTAATTGCTGTTGATCATCCACACCTGCTTTTCATCAGTTCGCCAGATTGTTCAGCTACCGTGGTAGTAACACTTCAGGCCCTTTCTTGTTCCTAATGCTGCGTTCCAGATCGTTTTTAGTCGTAAGTTATGACTTCAAGTCACTTCTCACGACTTGGTAGCGTTCCACTCACCACAAACCCTTCTAGCTAGCGTTAGCTAGCATTAGCATTAGCTAGTGGCCACCTAACGTTGACACTAGCTACTGCTACAAAAGTTGCTTGAAGCAGACTAAAATTTGCGATTGCATCATTCCTCGCAAAAGTCGGGATTTACAAAGAATTTCCATGCGTAAAAATGTGCCCAGTTTTCCGCAACCTTCTGACCATGCGTGTGATGGTGCTCCCAAGGCTTTGTAGACTGCGTTTTAGTAAACTCCGACGCTAACACAAAATATCGCATGGATAAAGTACTCGCAGACTCCTTCCAAAAAAACTGTGCCTGTGTGGTATTCATATTTTTGTTACACACCCAATGTTCCTGAGTCTGGTGGACCCACCACATTATTAGGCTTTTAAATCAATATAGACACTATTTATGTAAAAATACTTAACTACTCAGCTAATCAGAACTACTACAAACTACTATTTTTTGTGACTGTTATTGCCACTCTTCATTTTAACCCCAACCGGTCGCCAGACACCGCCTACCAAGAGCCTGGTCCGAGGTTTCTGCCTAAAAGGAGTTTTTCCTCGCCACTGTTGCTTGCTCTGGAGGGAACTACTAGAACTGTTGGGTCCTTGTAATTGAATTAACTGATGTTCACTTTACAATTTGATGTTCAATTACCAATGATATATACGGCACTTCCCCGAGGCCTCCTCCCAGCTGGACGTGCCTGGAACACCTCCCTAGGGAGGCGCCAAGGAGGCATCCTTACCAGATGCCCGAACCACCTCAACTGGCTCCTTTTGACTCCAAGCTCCTCTTGGATGACTGAGCTTCTCACCCTATCTCTAAGGGAGACGCCAGCCACCCTCCTGAGGAAACCCATTTCGGCCGCTTGTACCCTGGATCTCGTTCTTTCGGTCATGACCCAGCCTTCATGACCATAGGTGAGGGTAGGAACGAAAATTGCCCGGTAGATCGAGAGCTTTGCCTTCTGGCTCAGCTCCCTTTTCGTCACAATGGTGCAATAAACGGAATGTAATACCGCACCAGCTGCTCCAATTCTTTGATCAATCTCACGCTCCATTGTCCCCTCACTCGCGAACAAGACCCCAAGGTACTTAAACTCCTTCACTTGGGGTAAGGACTCACTCCCTACCTGAAGAAAGCACTCCATCGGTTTCCTGCTGAGAACCATGGCCTCAGATTTAGAGGTGCTGATCCTCATCCCAGCCGCGTCACACTCGGCTGCAAACCGATCCAGTGAGTGCTGAAGGTCACAGACCGATGACGCCATCAGGACCACATCATCTGCAAAAAGCAGCGATGAGATCCTGAGCCCACCAAAACACAACCCTTCCCTGCCCCGACTAAGCCTCAATATCCTGCCCATAAATATTACAAACAGGATTGGTGACAAAGCGCAGCCCTGGCGGAGGCCAACCCTCACCTGGAACGAGTTCGACTTACTGCCAAGAACCCGGACACAGTTCTCGCTTTGGTCATACAGAGATTGGATGGCCCTGAGAAGGGACCCCCTCACCCCATACTCCCGCAGCACCTCCCACAATTTCTCCCGGGGGACCCGGTCATACGCCTTCTCCGAACTTCTCCCACACCCGCTCTTTGCCTCTGTCACGGCAGAGGCTGCAGCCCTTTGGGCCCATTGGTACCTTGCAACTGCCTCCTGAGTCCTCCAGGATAACATATGCCGGAAAGACTCCTTCTTCAGTCGGACGGCTTCCCTGACCACCAGGGTGTTTGTGGGTTACCGCCCCTTGAGGCACCTAAGACCCTGAGACCACAGCTTTCCGCCGCAGCTTCAGCAATGGAAACTTTGAACATTGTCCACTCAGGTTCAATGCCCCCAGCCTCCATAGGGATGCCCGAAAAGCTCCGTCAGAGGTGTGAATTGAAAGTCTGTCGGACAGGGGCCTCCTCCAGACGTTCCCAATTTACCTGCACTACGCGTTTGGGCTTACCCGGTCTGTCCAGAGTCCTCCCCCATCCCCTGACCCAACTCACCACCAGATGGTGATCAGTTGACAGCTCTGCGCCTCTCTTCACCCGAGTGTCCAAAACATAAGGCCTCAGATCAGATGAAACGATTATAAAATCGATCACTGACCTTTGGCCTAGGGTGCTCTGGTACCACTTACACTTATGAGCATCCCTATGTTCGAACATGGTGTTTGTGATGGACAATCCATGACTAGCACAGAAGTCCAACAACAGACAACCACTCTGGTTTAGATCAGGGAGGCCGTTCCTCCCAATCACACCTCTCCAAGTATCTCCATCATCACCCACGTGTGCGTTGAAGTCCCCCAGCAGAACTATGGAGTCCCCTACTGGAGCCCCATACATCACTCCATTCAAGGTCTCCAAGAAGGCCGAATACTCCAAACTCCTGTTTGGTGCATATGCACAAACAACAGTCAGAGTTTCCCCCATCACCCGCAGGCGTAGGGAGGTGACCCTCTAGTCCACCGGGGTAAACTCCAACGCAGCGGCGCTCAGCCGGGGGCTTGTGAGTATCCCCACACCCGCCCGGCGCCTCACACCCTGGGTAACTCCGGAGTAGGACAGAGTCCAACCCCTATCCAGGAGTGTGGTTCCAGAACCGAGACTGTGCGTAGAGGTAAGCCCCACCAGATCTAACTGGTAGCGCTCCACCTCCCGCACAAGTTCCGGCTCCTTCCCCCAGTTGAAATCCAGCCACAATTGGCCTATTAACAGAAATTTTGATTAATGTGCATAAATAAATACAACTAAATCTAACATGTTGTGGGAGGTAATTGTCTCAAGGCCCACTGCAGTAAATCCAATCCTAGTGCTTCCTTTTCCGATGTTGATGAGTGTATTTCTTTCATAAATGTAGAAAACAAATAACACCTACACCAGAAGGCTGTTTGTTGATTTTAGATCAGCATTCAATACAATCTCCCCTATCAAACTCATTGACAAACTTAACACTCTGGGCTTGAATACTACACTCTGCAAAATGGATACAGGACTCAATGTATTCTAACAGGTTCGTATGATATAGTATGAAATTCTAAGCACAACAATTCGAATGATATGTTACAAAATTGCGACAACTGGTCAATGTTAGGCCTATGCTCGTAAAAGTGGTCGTGACAGTTACGTTCAGGCACCAAAATGAGCGGTTAAAACAGTTTGGGTTAAAACGCTGGTCCCCTTAAGTAGTATTGCCAGGGCATGAACATCTGTTTCTTTGAAAGTCTTGTGTTTTTGTCTTAAGTTCTAACAGGACACAAACTTGAAATCTCCTCCCTATGCATATTTTTGCGGTCTAGCCATTGGCTAGGTGCTCCAGTCAAATCTACTACAGCCACAAGCGGTTTCTACCCCAGCAAATGTCAATGTGGGGCTTACAGTAATATATGTGGAATACAAACTAATTACAGTGCATTACTTTTCATAGCTATTTGTAGAAATAGTGCATGAAAACAACCCTTTGTTACCTCCTTCTTTTTTATTTTCTCTGCTCTTAGCTTGCGCTTGAGCTGTTGTTGCATAGAGCAAAGCTTGTTAAGAATAATAGTATAATGGTATGTGGTGGGATGTTGAGGATGACAGGTGAGTTCACCCTGCTGCCGCAAGCGATTCAGTAGTATCTGTTGCCTTACCACTGGAATTCTTACCTCAGGCTGTGAGACTTCTCAAAATCTTACATTTGCGGTGCAACCCTGTGTTGTAGAATGACAATCAACCAACTCATTTGGCAAGGGCTTGAATTCGTTCATTAACATCAGAAAGGTTACGCACTAAAGCTTTAACACACTACATCCTCAAAACCTACTTAGATTTAGTAGGTAGTATACATAGTACAATGGGATACATACTATGGGATACATAGTACACTGAACAAAAATTTAAAACACTTGTGTTTTTTGCTCCCATTTTTCGTGAGCTGAACTTTTTCTATGTAACAAAAGGCTTGTTTCTCTCAAATATTGTTCACAAAACTGTCTAAATCTGTGTAAGTGAGCACTTCTCCTTTGCCGAGATAATCCATCCACTTCACTGGTGTGGCATATCAAGATGGACAGGTGTGCCTTAGGCTGGCCACAATAAAAGGCAACTCTAAAATGTGCAGTTTTACGGTAATGACTGGTTGATGTAGCATTTTATGTGGATTGAGCACTGCATGGGACTCTGTGTCAAAAGAAAAGCCTTTTAAATGCTACATTGTTTGTCAGCATTGCAACCAGTCATATTAGGAGGAAATTTGGCCTTTGGCCCCGTTCTTGGCCTCTGATTAATTTGGCATGCAGTTAACACAGAAAACTTTTTGTTTTATTGTAAAATCAACTCCTGGCATTTCACTTTGCATTTTTCACCACTTACATCGAGAGAAAAAGACGAACCGGCTTCCATGAATTAAGGGTTCCTCCACCTGCCGCAAATCCCTACCCAACGATAAGGTAGATAAAACAAGATGAAAAGCCAGAAAATGACAAAAACAAAAAAATTAATGTCTGCACCAAATTGCATGGTAATCCATCCAATACCTGGTGTTATGATTACTATGTTCAGTATATGAAGCATAGTGTAAGGTCTGGCAGGTCACGGAGTCAAGCTTGGCTATTATCTCAGCTCACAGCTGACAATTCCTGAGCCAGAACACCAGCTTATGGCTCAGCTGATTCTCTCTTAAGCATATGATTTCCAAACAGAGTGCTCTCTTTAAACAACTTGCTGCATCTCTGCTAGCACTTGCAACCCACCTCTGCATCTCTGCTAGCACTTGCAACCCACCTCTTCCTTTTAAATTACATTTATGTTGTCTGATCTTGCATGATGCCCGCTTAAAGCTTTCCATGTATGCACATGGAAGGGCAAGGAGGTGTGCTCTCTGCCTCATGCTTTCCAGGTATGCACGTGGAAGTGCGGGGAGGCCACAGAACAGAACCATACCGCCAAATACAAATTGCAGATTAATTAATCTATTTATTGACAAAGTGGCCCTGACTGAACTTAGTTTAGTGTGTTTGCAGATAATACAGCTAGGGTGGGAATGGCATTAGTGTTGCAGGTAGGTTGGACAAAGTAATGGACTAATAAAAATTTGGACTTGACAAAAAGTCAGAGCATCACCAAAGTGATTTCTATTTATCCTGAGAGGAAGATGTACGTCATTACAATGACATTTCATAACAATCCATCCAACTGCTGTCGAGACATTTAATTTAAAACCACAAGTGGCATGCTGTCATATCATTTGACAGAGGCAGAGGTTGAGAGAGAAATGTTGTAGGTGTTGAAAATTGTATTTGCAATTAAATTTAAAAAACACAAGTGGCGCTAGAGGAAGATGCAAAGGATGTCCCAAGTCAGTATTTTTAAGAACCATGAATGTCTCAACAAGATTTCACATTGAAATTTATATATACGGTATACGTATATACCGTTTTTTTTATTGAGGAAACAAAAGACAAAGAAGTAGACTTTTCCACATTTACTCTAAGTTATCAACCTACTTTTTTGTGTGTGGCATTTTTAGGCCTTCATTATGACAGGATGGCTTAGACATGAAGAGAAGAGAGAAGGAAATAACATGCAGCAAAGGGCCGCAGGTCAGAGTCAAACTGCGGCCGCTGCGTTGTGGACGGAGCCTCTGTATGTGAATGTGCGCTCTACCAGGTGAACTAACAAGCCACCCCAACCTACATTTTTAAACTGATATCTAAGCCCTACCTTGGACCTTTCTGAGGTTCCTGCACCCTCCATTCTTTGATGTGATCTCCCAAATCCAGCAGATGGACAACTGAGTGGTCTTCCGTTCAGATGAGAGGGGCCGGTGGGTTCCAACTGGAGCGGGTGCTCAGATCCAGTCCTGTGGGCATCTGCAAAGTGACTGTCTGTGGGACACCTTGTGTCAGGGGGCATCTGGGAGTCTGAGAGTGTGCCGGTAGAAGATAAGAGGGAAGATGACAAGGCAGATGAACTGCTGAGCCAAGAATGGCGCGACTCTGGAGGAATGGGAGGAGGACGCTCAGGGGGAGGCGGTGGAGGTGGGTCCCTCTGAGGAGGAGGTGGGGCTGGGAGAGGCTTGTCTTGCTTCCTGGACATGCCTGGCGAAGACTAGAGAAGTGGAGACATATAGTATTTTCACTGAAATGACAGAAGACTCATTCTAAATAGTTCTAGACTCATTTCTAAATAAAACACTTTTTATGTTTAATTGTTGTTTGTTAGACTGACGAGCACTTTGTGTAAGAAACATAGAATTGGATCTAAATAAACGGAGTGTTTCTGCAAAGATAACCAAGTTTTTGGCACTCAGAATGGTCACAGCACTTCACAGCATGTTAGGGCTGCCAAATAAAAGTGAAACATGAAACCTTATCCTTAACTTTGTCTTTGAACCTGGTGTGAAAACATTTTTCAGCAACCATTTTAACCTCTACCAGGGATCAAAGGGATTTATAGTCCAACCTAGACTAACCTATACTTGTGCTGTAGACATTTTCACACCTTCTAAACTTTCTAAACATTGCTTTTATATAAACAAATGTTTAAAATCTGGGGAATGCTGTGACTGACCTTTGGGGAGCCAGTGGGACTGGCAGATGGGGAGCGAATGGCACCTTTCTGGATGAGGTCAAGTCGTGGTGGGACGGGGGGAAGGCCGAGGTGCTGGATGCAGTGGCTGGGGTCTCCTCCGTGGACCTTTCTGTGTTGGCTCACTGGTGAAGAGTTGGGAGACACCATGGGTGAGTTCTGACGCTCTGCACAGTGCTGAGAGGAAAGTAAATAATGTAAGGGGTGTAAAAAAAAGTAAAAGTTAAATTTTGGACCTAAGTAAAAAGATAAAAGAAAAATCCTACACTAAACCATGCGTACAGAATACAAGTCTGTTCCCTTGCTGTTCACACAGATTCATAATCCGTGCAAAGTTAGAAAGATATTCACAGATTCAAACTTCTGGGATCAATTACTCTCTAGTGAAATGATAATAAATCACAAATTACTTTGATCTTTCCTAACGTAGTAAGGTTAACAATGAGCTACAAACTAATTTTCATCAAAACGAGCCAACCTGGAGAAATAAGATTGGTCTGTAGCAGCAGCCAGTGTTGCTTAGGGACCGTCTATAAACTACAACACCGACACAAAAATATCTATTAATTTAATGATTAAATAAGGTAGTGTCTCCAAACTTATTTTTAACAGTAAGTGCTGTAGTACAACTAGGAGACATGTTATAATTGAGGTAAGTTTGGAGACACTTAGTTACAGTTACAGCGTTCTTGCTCAATACTGGACCAATTTCAATAATTTTTGTTACTTAGACACTAATGCATGGGGGGAAAGGGACCAGGTGAGTGTAATTCTTAGAAGTTAAATAAATCTGCCCCGGACTTTCCCCTGTTTACAAACAACTTAAAGAAATGGCTAACCTAATTTATTTAAGCGCTTTCACTTACGTATCAATAGATCAACTACCAACAACTAGTACGAAAAGTCTTCACCTTCCTGATGTTGGCCAGTCCATTCATGACCAGGCAGTCCTCTCGGTCTTCCTCATCATCCAGCTCCAGCATGGGGCAGCTGTGCTGATCCAGGAAGAAGCACTTGGTACCCTCATTTCGTGGGTCAAAGGGATCAACAATGATGGGCTCTGTGCCTTTGATCTCACAACGACAGAACGGACAACCCTGACCATCCGATTCCTGGAACAGATAAGGGAAAGTGTTTACACAAAAAAGGGTATATCTTGGAAACACCCACAGTTATACACAAACACAGGTGCGATGGTTGCATGTGTACCCCACATAGGTTTTTAAATCTAATGATCGGATGAGCATGGGTTTGTTGCTGTAGTATTTTGGGAACATGAGGAATCACTTGGGCCTTCAAGCAGGACAGCTGTTCCTGTACACAGCTGGGACACACATGGTTAAGTTTATGCTTTGCACTCCTGCCTTATATATTATTCTCATTTCCCTGACTCATGAAAGGACTCTGGCAAAGTTGACTGGGCACGGTTGTGTAGATCCTCTCGAGGGAAAACTGTTTTGAAACTTTACAACATTAATTGGCCATATGCCACATGGCTGCCCCTGTCAAACAGGGGTCATAAATAAAAGGATAAAAGAGGTTTTGGTTTTCAGTGCATCTGTCTCCATTGACAGTCAGGGGCTACAATCAAAGGCAGGCAATATTTACTGAGAACAAAGCTGCATTTGTGCATTTGGTTAGCACACACCAAAGGCATGTTTGAAATATAATCCTAATCAGAGTGGGAGGAGAAGGGAAGGAGTGGGAGGTTAAAAGGAAGGGAACTTGGATGGGGGAGGAGATGGTGTGATGGTCATAGACATTGGAGAAACCATACTGCAACAGACACAACTGAAATGACAAATTAAAACAGGCTGATCCTGAACTTCTGTCATAGTGAAGGGGAAAATCCTCTTTAGCTTCACTTCTACTCTGAAATAGACAGAA
>JABXJD010000045.1:37500-100000 GCA_013375575.1 Percina caprodes | reverse complement strand
GAGAGGGGGGAGAAGAGAGTCACTGGACGCAACTCAGGGCACACAATGGACACAGCAGTGCAGGACAGTATGCTCTGGGATACATACATAGAAGAAATAGCACACAGTAGGAAGCAGAAGAACACAGAAACACTGGAATATACTGTGTACACACATGCTCAGATTTGATTAGGACAGATGCAAGGACATGAAGGATGGAAGGAGTTATTTTTTTGTATCTTAAGCTGCTTCTGTTATTCAGTAGTCTTTCCTCAACTGCAACACACGTTTCACGCTCACAACGCACATTTTTGCTGAATATACACTCACCTAAAGGATTATTAGGAACACCTGTTCAATTTGTCATTAATGCAATTATCTAATCAACCAATCATATGGCAGTTGCTTCAATGCATTTAGGGGTGTGGTCCTGGTCAAGACAATCTCCAAACTGAATGTCAGAATGGGAAAGAAAGGTGATTTAAGCAATCTGGAGCGTGGCATGGTTGTTGGTGCCAGACGGTCTGAGTATTTCACAATCTGCTGAGTGGGATTTTCACGCACAACCATTTCTAGGTTTTACAAAGAATGGTGTGAAAGGGGAAAAATATCCAGTATGCGGCAGTCCTGTGGGCAAAAATGCCTTGTTGATGCTAGAGGTCAGAGGAGAATGGGCCGACTGATTCAAGCTGATAGAAGAGCAACTTATACTGAAATAACCACTTGCTAAAACCGAGGTATGCAGCAAAGCATTTGTGAAGCCACAACACGCACAACCTTGAGGCGGATGGGCTACAACAGCAGAAGACCCCACCGGGTACCACTCATCTCCACTACAAATAGGAAAAAGAGGCTACAATTTGCAAGAGCTCACCAAAATTGGACAGTTGAAGACTGGAAAAATGTTGCCTGGTCTGATGAGTCTCGATTTCTGTTGAGACGTTCAGATGGTAGAGTCAGAATTTGGCATAAATAGAATGAGAACATGGATCCATCATGCCTTGTTACCACTGTGCAGGCTGGTGATGGTGGTGTAATGGTGTGGGGGATGTTTTCTTGGCACACTTTAGGCCCCTTAGTGCCAATTGGGCATCGTTTAAATGCCACGGCCTACCTGAGCATTGTTTCTGACCATGTCCATCCCTTTATGGCCACCATGTACCCATCCTCTGATGGCTACTTCCAGCAAGATAATGCACCATGTCACAAAGCTCGAATCATTTCAAATTGGTTTCTTGAACATGACAATGAGTTCACTGTACTAAAATGGCCCCCACAGTCACCAGATCTCAACCCAATAGAGCATCTTTGGGATGTGGTGAACGGGAGCTTCGTGCCCTGGATGTGCATCCCACAAATCTCCATCAACTGCAAGATGCTATCCTATCAATATGGGCCAACATTTCTAAAGAATGCTTTCAGCACCTTGTTGAATCAATGCCACATAGAATTAAGGCAGTTCTGAAGGCGAAAGGGGGTCAAACACAGTATTAGTATGGTGTTCCTAATAATCTTATATATGTGAGTGTGTGTATATATATATATATATATATATATATATATATATATATATATATATATATATATATATATATATATACACTCACCTATAAGATTATGTCCAGAAAATGCGCCGTATATATGTGTGTGTGTGTATATATATATATATATATATATATATATGTGTGTATATATATATAATATATATACAGTATATATTAATCTTCAAATTAGATTCATTCCTACATCAAAATTTAAAAATTTGCAATGCTGAATGGTTTAAAATGTTCAGAAATCAAGTGACATTTTAATTTCTATATTTATTTTTAATATTGCACATAGGTGTTATGCATCATCAGAGATGATGTGATAAAAACGTACCATTAACTGACAATGTCCCCTGTACATGTGTAATGACAAAAACAATCAGCCAAAGCCACAGATGTACCCCTTTGCTTGAATGTATGCAGTATTGTTTATTACAATACCTGCCAGGCTGTAAGACAGGAAGTACACATAAGATGACCACAGGGTTCGATCTTGACATCTTTGTCGTTCTCTGCACAGATCTTACAAAGCTGAAATGTGGAGCCCATTTCACAGTACAGCTCATACTGCTCCTGTTGTGGCAGAGCAAACTCCTGTTAGTCATCAAATTATGCAAGTCGCAAACTATACAAGAGAACAGACACAAAAATATACAGACACACAAATACAGTATACATACAAAATATACCCCAAAATGTATTGTGATAATGCCCCAGTGCGGACTATACCATGACCCTGAAGTGTCATAGTTAATGCTATTGTCTAAAGGGGTGAATGATCACATCTCAGTTGAGTATTTTAAACTGGAAAATGTGGTGGCACTTCTGAAAAAGTAATCAGTGAACATTTCCCACATTTAAATGTCATAAGGAAGCCTGAGCCTAGTCTCAGTGGGAACCATGAACATTACTCTGCTTAGATGCCAGATGAAGCATGTTTTTACACACACACACACCCACACCCACACACCCACTTGTGTCACTTTGATGTGATCTTGAGGCGTTGGCTCACATAAACCAGTGAGGTCAGGATTGTAGCTGCGACCATCAGGGAACAAGTAGCTGCAGATTAAATAACAAAAACGTTACAAGAAATGTAATCAAAATATTCTGATCAGTCATCTTTTGTTTGGCATGCTATCAAGTATGCAACTGCAGTAATAGGGTTTGGATTTTTACATATTACATCTATGGGTTTAATCCATAACTATATTCAAATCCATATTAATACACGTAAACATGTTCCATATTTATGGATGCACAAATTGATAAAACAAAATGACTTACAGTGAGTAGTAGTAGAACCACAAGCAGCAATATGAGCACTTGTAGTAATAGTTTTACAAAGTAATTTACAGAGACTTTAATTAATCTGGATTTGTTATTTACAAAAATATCAGTCATGAGCAGATGTTAAATTTAAAATATATGAGTTAGTAATATATCTCTCTGCGTGGAATAAAAAAAGTACAATAAAGCCATCAGCTATTATTACTGAGAACTGAGCAGAAACTCTTTTCCAATTAAAGTCAATTTTGCAAATACAAGCCTGGGTTTAACCATGATTGACTTTTGAAAGAGTGACTGATAGGAACTGATTGGTCTCCCTGCTTGATCAAAAACAGAGGCACTTCAAACAAGATACCCCCTCCTCCCCCAGTCTCCGGCTAAAGTGAACTAAGAAGACACAGCCCACCTTGAACAGCAACAGATTGATGGCTAAGGGAAGTGAAATGCCACACACTTAATGGAAGGAAGCGTGCTTGATTTGTCTAGGGGCCTGTTAGATTATTAGGTATGATAGGAACAGATGGCTATAAAGAAAGACTTGAGGCTCAAAGACATCCTCTTGTTCATCTGAGACAGAAAAATATGTTTCATCTAGGAAGTGGCTTCCAGAAAAGAGCCTTCCAGAGGCACCCCACTCTGGTCTGCTTTAAAGATAATGCTAATCAGATGTGAGTGATTGAGACACAGCTGACCATTACTCATTTGAATACAGCACAGATCAATATACAAATAGAGAGTGAGCTAGAGAGGAAGAGAGTGTATATGGGTGTGTGATAGGTAACATACAAGCCCTCTCTGTAGCCATCAATGAGGGCCTGGAACAGTGGTTTGTTGTGGGGAATGGTCTGTAGTATGTTGCCATCATTGGTCACATAGCCGATGGCCCACTGGCCCAGTCGTGTACAACTCAGTCTGAAGATGTAACTGTGAGAGATGGAGAGAGGACAGAGGGGATGGGTCACACTAAGCTGCAAAATAAAACATGTACAGTATAACAGACTTATAATAACTTATAATATATACGTTTTTCGTTTTAACATGTTTATTAACTTTTATATGATTAAAATCAAGATAAGATCTTATTTGTGTCTTGTATATCTTGTATGTCACACTTTCCTGAATTGTAGTTATGGTAGTCTTCTGTATTCTTTGTTGTTGTATGCATTTTAATGTAAAGCACATTGGGCCTCATTCCCCAATATCTTTAAGTTTTTTCTTAAATTTGTTCTTAAGAAAGTTCTTAAAAAAAGTCTATATCTGATTTATGTTTATGTTATGCTTATGTTCTCAAAGAGAAGAATTGTTCGCAGGTGTGTTCTTAGAAGGATGAATCCCAATGTCTTCGTAATTTGAAAGTCCATGCCCGTTTCTCAAAGACTTCAGGTCTAAATGGGATTCAACATGTTTTATCATAAGTACACACAACACTTCATGTTAATGATGAACCCTTACCCTTTATGAATGTTAAAGTTAGCAATGGAGTTCCACAAAGCTCTGTGCTTGAACCAATTGGATTCACTTCATAAATGTTCCCTCTAGGCCAGGTGTTTTCAAACTTGGTGAATGTGAGCCTCCCCTTAGAGTAGGTAAGGACAGCCCAGAACGTCTCGGGTTACGTATGTAACCCTTGTTCCCCGAGATAGGGGAACGGGACACTGCGTCGGTTACAACACTATGGGAACACCTTTAGGCATGACAGGGCTGAATGCGAATGAAAACTACTCCAATCCTATTGGTCCTAGTGAGAACGGTAGCATGTGACGGCATAACCGTAGGGGCATATAAGCACGCCGGCACATAGCTCATTAGCTCTTTCTATGAAGCAAGGCACTCCAGGCGGGGCAAGGCTTGGTGAACCAAGGTTACGACACTATGGGAACGAGATACCCACTAACCCGTGCCGAAACCCCGCCTGCCCTAGCGTGCAAGTAACCTGTGGGCACGACTAGGAGGAGAGCACCCGGGTCCCGGGTGCGGAGGGAAGGTCCAGACTATAGAACCTGAAGAAGGTGTGAGGAGTGGCCCAGCCAGCCACATCACAAACCCCCTGGAGAGATGCTCCAGAGAGGAGTCGTGGAGGCCGCAATGCCTCTCGTGGAGTGAGCCCGTACAGCCATAGGTGAAGGCAAACCGCGCACCTGATAGGCCTGGGAGATAGTCTTAACGATCCAGTTGCTGATAGTATGTTTGGAAGCACACCAGCAACTGGTCTGACTTCCTCCACTGGGAGGACCTCAGAGTGAAGACACTCAGTGCTCTGACAGGGCAGAGCAAATGGAGCCTCCCGTCCTCCGCCATCACATGAGGTGGAGGATGAAACGCCTTCAGCACCACAGGCCCCATGACAGTGGACTGCACCTTGGGAACGTAGCCCGGAATGGGGTGCAGGATGGCCCTCACATTACCCGGGACAAACTCCAGGCATCGGGAAGCAACCGAAAGAGCCCGGAGGTCCCCCACTATCCTCAGAGAGGTGATAGCAAGGAGGAAGGCCATCTTCAGGGTCAGGTACTTGGCCTCAGCCGACTCCAGATCCCAGGTGGGAATCCTAGGACGAGCAGGCAGAGCGGAGAAGGCTCGGCGGCAGCGGCCAGCGCGTCCCGAGCACCACGGCGGCGGGACAACACCGCAAGCGGCCGCCCAGGAGGGGACCTTAGTCGGCCTCCGGGGGCTAAACACATAGCCAGGACCACCGCGCCATGCACCTCCGCAACTGGAAGACGTCCCTCAGGTCCGACCTGCCAGGGAGGGGTGCGCAAGAGCGTTGCCCTGCGTCCCAAGCCGCTCGAGGGGGACCGCGAGAAGCCACACCTCGTCTCTGGTGCTGTTGGTGGGAGCTGGGGCGAGGGAGAAACTGCTGGAACGCCTCCCCCTGGGACCTGACATGACAAAACCTGTCGACGACAGACGGCATGGTGTGCAGGCCCGCTCCAGCCTGGCCCACCGCCAAACACGCCTTCCACACCAGCAAAGAAGTCACCCGACACAGTCCCGTCTGCAGCGCCGGCTGGCTGAAAGACGACGTCAGCTGGGGAGATAGATAACTCGCCAGAGCGTCTTCAACCCGTGGCATCGTCCTGTAGCCGCAGTCCTTAAACCCCACCACATTGCCAAACTCCAGCAGCTGGGGAGTAGAAAGCCGGGCAGAGTAAGGATTATCCCATGATTTACACAACTCACCGTGCAAATCCGGGAAAAACGGCATGAACCAGCGCGGGGGAACGGAGTGGCTCCGCAGGAAGTGATTAAGCTCCCTGACAGCCTGTGGCAAATCCAGTCCGAGTTTTGCCACAGACCGCGTCACCACTCCAACAGTTCAACATAGCCCGGCGCGGCGCTCTTCTGATGACGTCGGCCCAACCCCCGGAAGTCCTCACCCTCCTCCACGATGCCAAGCACATCCAGCTCCTCAAAGCCAGAGTGCGGCCGCCTCTCCAGTCTGCGTCCCCGAACAGAAGAAGCCGAGTAACGAGGACCAGGGGAGTTGGAATCGGCAGACGAAGGACGAGAAGGGGCCTCAGCCGTCCCGGAACCCTCTAGCAGATCCTGCTGCGATCACCATGACCGGAACCGCCGCGGGGCCCAAGCCACGGGGCCCAAGCCACGGGGAGAGCGTATCTGGCCGACACTGGAAAAGAGGGCCACGCGGGACCGCAGTACCTGCATGGGCAGGGCCTCGCAATGGTCACAAACAGCCCCCTCGAGAGCTGCCGTGGCGTGCGACAGGCCCAAACAAGCAACACACAGTCCGTGAGAGTCACCTACCGTGACAAAACGTGGACAGGGAGACACACATCTCCGGAACCGGTACTTATCGCTCGGACATGATTCCGGGTGAGTAGGATACAGGAGTTATCAAAACCAACATCAACCAACGTGCCTGCTGAATAGAAAAAAGCTAATGAGCTATGTGCCGGCGTGCTTATATGCCCCTACGGTTATGCCGTCACATGCTACCGTTCTCACTAGGACCAATAGGATTGGAGTAGTTTTCATTCGCATTCAGCCCTGTCATGCCTAAAGGCATTCCCATAGTGTCGTAACCGACGCAGTTCGAGTTCCCCTCGAAGGGGAACCCCCTCCTCCCCAAAATCTCGTCTGCCTGCCCTAACCCACACACATCTCTGCAGTAAATGCCATCTTTTGTGTGTTCCATGCAATGAGTTTTAATTACAACTTATTAAATGTAAATATTTTTTAATATTGTGTTTGAAGCCAAGGGTCCACCACCTGAAATTAATGAGCATTAAACACTTCATTTCCTGCATTCTGGTAAATTTGTATGCCCCTATTTCTAGCTTTTTCTGAATTAATATGCTGGAAATATTTTCCTGTAAAGGGAAACAGATTACAATCCAAATATAAAAACATTATGTTTTTATATTCAGCACACATGTAGCTTAGGCATAATTTACTCTTCCCTCCTCTATTGCACCTTTCGTTGGGAAAGTAACCTCCGTAAATGTGCATATGACAATTAATCACCTCAATTATACATTATTCATTTTAATTTATTAATAACTGCACTGTAAAATATCAGATATTTGAGCAAGATCTCCGCTCGTATCCAAAACTTTGTGCACATTCAAAATAAAACTCATACCATCTGTGTTCTCTGAGGTTTGAAGGAGTCATATTTTATGAAAAATAAAGTTTTAATAGGCTATTAAAAGAATAAAGTCATTATATTTCAGAAAACAATCTACCTGCATCAAAGCCTGCTGTGCAATATACATGATTGCTCTGCTGATACGGTAGCCTAGATCTCAGACCTTTTGACAGACTCAGACCCCTGTTTGTGTCTCTGGTCTCTGAATGAGACAACCTTTAGGGAAGTGGCTGTACGCTGGTGGAAAACAGAAACTACGGCACAAATACACGGAGCTCAATCGCGACACATCAGCCGCAGCATGTCGACAGCAGAGGGCATCTGTAAACCTGAAGCTGCACAGCTTTTTACAGCAAGAGCGGACACTAAGCGACGTCCGATTCATATTTGTCAACTTTTCAAAATAGGCAACACTTAAAACATTCAAGGCTGAAGCCGGTCTGTCAGTGGGAACAATGAGGCTGTGCTTTTGATGCACAGAGGTGTTAGGCACTGCAAAGAGAAACAAACGTACGTCGTCCTCCACCTGCAGCCTTGATCTGGATTTTTTTTTTTTTTAATCAGGGTCAGTGTGGTAAAACCCACACTCACACAAGTAGGTGGAAGTGAAGGGGATTAGGACTTTCAGAGCCTTGTGGAGATCTGGGGAAATCGCTCTCCACAGACAACCAGAAACGGGTGATCGCCATTTCTCCCAGTCTCTGTCACACTGCGGCAGAGGAGCAGCCTCGGACGCCAACCTCAGAATCATATTTCCTGTGGTACAATTACCGATATCAATAGAGCTGCATACAGTTATTTTTTCTTTGTGTGTCTTATCTCAATCAAGCAAAAGAAACTAATCAGTTAGTTAAACTTCAAGTATTCATTAATGACAAAAAACCTAGATGACCTACAATTACCAAACACCTCCAAGGCTCATTTTCATATAGCTAATCTGTATGGTGTTTCCCTGGTCCTCAGCACCACTGTAAGAAATCTTTGCGTTGTCTTTGATCAGAATTAGAATGCTGCAGCACGTGTACTGATAAGAACTAGGATTGAGATCATATTTCTTCTCTGCACTGGGTCCTGGTAAAATCCAGAATTTAATATAAAATCCTTCACCTGACCAACAAATCATATCTTAAAGAGCTCTGTTGCCCCACCGCTTCCAGAATGCAGTTACTTGTGGTTCCTAGAATCTTCAAACGAATAGAATGGGAGCCAAAGCCTTCAGCTACCAGGCTCCTCTCCTCTGGAACCAGCTCCCAGTTCCCAGTGGTTTGGGAGGCACCATCTCCACAAGAGTAAGCTTCAAACTGCCCTCTTTGATAAAGCTTATAGTTAGGGCTAGGCCTTGGATCAAAAATCTAAATAAAGTACACATCGAATAAATTTTTACCAAATATGGTTTCTGTCATTTTAGCTAGTTCTTATCAAGCTGATTTTTGTTAAGTGTTCATTCTTCAGATACGTTTGGTTTTTATTATTTATTTGATGCTATACAAATGGTGTGAAACATCATAATTGACAGTGCAGCTTTAGGTTTACGGATGTGCTCTGCTGTTGACAAACGGGTGAGGCTGATGTATGGGTGGGACTTTGATACCACAGCTGCATTACCTGATCACTACTGTATATATTCTGGCTCTAAGGCTCAGACTCTGGTGCAGTCAGAACAACCTTGAGCTTAATGTGGATTTCAGGAGGAGCCCCTCCACTCTTCCCCCCATCACCATACTCAACACACCTGTGTCTGCTGTGGAATCCTTCAGGTTTCTGGAATCCACTATTTCTCAGAACCTAAAGTGGGAGCCCAACACTGACACCATCATGAAAGGCCCAGCAGAGGATGTACTTCCTGCGCCAGCTCAGGAAGCTCAACCTGCCTAAGGAGCTGCTGGTCCACTTCTACACAGCCATCATCCAGTCTGTCCTCGGCACATCCATCACTGTCTGGTTTGGATCTGCCACCAAAAAGGACAGGACCAGACTACAACGGACAGTTAGGACTGCAGAAAAGATCATTGGTGCCAACCTGCCCTCCGTTCATGACTTATACTCTTCCAGAGTCAGGAAACGGGCAGGAACCGTCACATACAACCTGTTCCAGCTTCTCCCCTCTGGTGGGCGCTACAGAGCACTATACGCCAAAACCAATGGAACCTTATTTAGTATTTATTCATCATTCTCCTATCTCACTTATTATTTATTATTTACTATTTACTCAGCATTCTCATTCTCACTTATAATTTATTATTTATCATCATGCTCATTCCCTATTCCAGAGCTGTTCATAATGTAATATAATAACATAATAGTATTTATTCCATCATCCTTTGCACTATGCTCCACCTTTAAAATAATAACTATCACAATTCACTCCTGCATACTTTGCACTCTTCATTGCACTACTCCCTCTATATTTTTTCTGTTTAGAGTATGTCTATATTATTGTGTATATACTGTTTGGATGTTTTGTATGTGTAAGCACATTGTGAACAACGATTTTCCAAAGAAAAATTCCTCGTATGTGTCGTCATACCTGGCAAATAAAGCTGATTCTGATTCTAAACAAGATGGCAGTGCACGTATCCAGGCAGAAATAACAGAGGGGCTGGACCTACCCTATCTGAGGGTTGTCCCCTCCCTTAAAATATCAATAAAACCATGATTTATTGTAAATATAGTGGTAAATACTTAAAATAATTGTGTAAGACGTAAAACAATACAAATGCATCAAGGGCAATGCTGGGACCACAATTACAGCCTTCCTGCACTTCCAAAGCATTGGCAAGGCATTCTGAGACAAAGGATTTTTAGCCTCCATGCACCTCTAAGAGCCTAAAAAAATCACACCTCAATTTGAATTTGTCTTCACAATGGCCAAAATTCTAAAATCTACAGACTCTGTAGTTCACACATTTGAGAACTCTGATTCCCCCCATTGGCCAGGGACCCTTAACTCAGAAGGGTGCTGTGACCAGGTGATTGGGTCAATAAATACCATGAACACCCAAAAACCTCTGCTTTCCCAACTGTCAGCACGCAGATGTTGGTGCTAAATAGTTCATTTTTCAGAAAAGTTAACTATTTCGGTGTTCTGGTGAGCACCATTGGATCCTCTGAAACACGCATTGGTGTTTCAGCTCTGCAGAGAGGAAAATCAACCACGCTTTTCTCTAGAAGGAAATCGGACAACACAAGCCGCTTTTTCATTTCAGTAACTCCTGCCCGGGGAGGATTTGTTTTGTTAATCACTGGCCAAGTAGTTAACCCGTTTTCTGTTCCCCGCGGAAAATCCACTCAAATCTTAACTGCGCGCCGTAGTGTGTTCTTTTGCCTGCAACACTAGCTAAACAGATAGCCCCTAGCCCCCTGGCGCGCACACACACACACAGTCACACACACACACACATACTATAGTTTAAATAGCTGTTGTCTGGGATTATTTGTGATCGTTTTTAATAATTTAAGATGGTTAAACAGGTCTGTGCTTGGATTCACCCTTCGTTTAGAAACATTTTCATAAAGTTATTTTAATAGCTTGTTAGATAGAAGGTTATCCACTACAACTAACACAGCGATGAGCCTGTGTAAACTGATTTTAGGCTATGTTGTGTTGGGGTTTGCTCTATATGATGTGGCAGATCAGTGAGCGTGTTACAACTAAATATCTAATTAAGAGACGAAATCTGATCTTTATGTTGAAGACACAAGATAATTTATTAATTTTAATATGACCGCATGGTGAACCTATGAATCTAACTCGGATTTAAACCACTAAGGCCAGAGAAAATGCTAAAAAAGGAATTTTTCATTGCACCAAAATGGAGGACAGGATGACTTAAGCTATCATTAATATAATCATTAACATAGCGGACTTGTGGAAAAATGCGTCTCTAGCCCCATAATTAACACAAATAGCCTTTTCAAATAGCCTCATGATTCAATTGCAAGACCTGATGTAATCAGTTACACCTGAGTGACTGCTAGAGGGAAGAACAAATGAGATCATTACAACTCATTAGCTTCAACCAATGAGAAATCAGCTAATGACCAAAACACTATGTTTTTATGGTGAAATATGAACTTTCTACCTTTGACTTTTATTTAAAACCCCACTGCAACAAGCAATGGTGCTTCTGCTGCCTCTTTCAAACTTTTGGAGGTTCTTTGTGCTGAATACAAAGAAAGCAGCTCAGAACAACAACAATCTGAATGTGAAAAAGATGTGAAAGAAAGACAAAGAGGAGGTATTATGAATGCAGTTCAGTATGACTACTGGTCTTAGAGCCAGCCTTGACCACAGTATGATCCCACTTTCAACAGCAACAAAGTCCCCAAGCTAAAACTGGGCTTTGACTCAAAAGAGACATGGGTTTGAATGAGTTGAAGTGGTAACATGTAGTGGCTCCTGTGTGTGTGATCCAGTGTTGATCCAATAGTACTTTATAAAGTTGACTATGGTGTGCTACAATTAATTTGAAGAACTGGATTTACAACCGTTTTAAATGTAAATGAGCACTGTAAACACCCAAATCAAAACTACTTAAAATGTATAACACTGCAGTCATGAAAAATTCAGCTCTGATAATGTGTGTAAAGCTCCTTTTTGTATGAAGATATGCAACCAAATAAGACACATGTAAAAAGAAAAGCTTCCTATTGCATAGGTTATTAACATGCAATAATAACCCCTCTCACGCGGTTTACTCATGTGCCCTCGTAAAAACTCTTCCTCTACGCTACTGTGTTACAGTCATGTCGCCCTCGCTCTCAACCTCTGCACTCGTGTGTGCTCAACTCTGACACACTTGCTCAAATTTTCACAGCTTTACAAGTGTGCCACAAAACCAATCAATCAGAAAATTAAAGGTCTATTCTGATTGGCAAGTAGCAGGAAACACAAATCTAGTAGTCTTCTTTCAGTCAACACCTGTTGGTCAGCATACTAGCATATACTGACTTCAGTGGAGCCATTTGACTAACGTTACTGGATTAAAACACATTTCAGTCAGTATTTTGTATTGACTTATATCACAGATATACTGTATATATATATATATATATATATATATATATATATATATATATATATATATATATACATATATATATATATATATATATATATATATACACAGTATATCTGTGATATAAGTACGCATACGCATGCACTTGACTTACATCGGGGAGTGACAAGGTGTGTGATCAACCAATTACACCAAATATGTGCTAATGCTCATCAATGTCACATTAATTGAAACAGAAATAGCTGTGGAGGAGGCTTAAAACTGGGTGAGGAACAGTCAAACTCTGCTACCAAGGTAAGGTTGTGGAAGACAGTTTCATGTCACAGGTCATACACTATGGCAAGACTGAGCACAGCAACAAGACACAAGGTAGTTATACTGCATCAGCAAGGTCTCTCCCAGACAAATATTTAAAAGCAGATGGGTGATTTAAGATTGGCTGCTCAAGCTCTTTTGAAAAAGCAAGAAGAACTAGAACTGCACGCAGTTACAACGGGGTCCAAGCCACCCCGCGCAAGTCGGCGCCCACGACCAGTGGAGCGCACAAAAGCGGAACCCAAAGCGAAACGGTGGGGGAGGCAGACGTCGGGAAATACGGAGAGGCGCATGTAACGGTACGGATTAATAGCACAATGAACCTAGATGGAACCTACTAAATTTCGTAAAATTCGGATGAGCGGTTCATGAGATATAAACTTGTTGTATTTGTAGCGCCCCCTAGTGGCCAATGTTTGTGAAATTTGCTTTCCAGATTCAGAGGGTCATACCAAGGACTATTCTAAAGTTTGGCTTTGACTGCATTTAATTTGGCTGAGATATGAAGTGATATGTTTTTGGCAGCTTACCACAGATATTTTGTATGGTTGTCAAATGCGCACACGTTAACGTAGCAAAATTCTTCTTTTGTCAGGGCCATCTGGAGATGGTCCAAACCGTGTTTTGTACAGATCTGTTGCACGACCTAGGATGAGTTCAACAAAGTTGGTTTTGCACTGGTCGCGATATTGCGAAATGAATTGTAAGCTGAAATGGTCGGGGCCTATATAAGCTGACACGGCTTGATTCAATGAACACGTGGATGTAAACATATTTAATGTGTGATGTATATTGTGGGAGTTATATGCAAAAACACGTTTGACGTCATTGTAGCGCCACCTAGTGGCCAATTTGCATGAAATTTGTAGTACCACCTTGGAGGGTCATACCAAAGAATAATCCAAAGTTTGGTACCCATTGCACATCCGTCCTGTTAATTACAAGTCATTCCCTTTAGATTAAGCAATTACTCCAGACATAGGCCCGTAGGCCACGCCCACTTAAACCAATCAGTACCCCACTGTAGGGACCACCTCAGGAGTGGGCCTAGATGGTACCCATCAAATTTTGTAAAATTTGGATAAGCGGTTCATAAGTTATAAACTTTTTGTATTTGTAGCACCCCCCTAGTGGCCAATGTTCGTGAAATTTGTTTCAGAGCCTCAGAGGGTCATGCCAAGGAATATTCTAAAGTTTGTGTGCACGTGCGCACAGAGTGCAGTTTGAGAGCAAGGGAGACATGACTGAAGTGAAGAGAATACGTTTTTGAGAGGGCACATGAGTAAGGCTGAATCTCATTTCTTCCCCTTACCCCTTACCCCTTCCCCTCGTTTTTGCGCGTTCACGCGGGACCTAGTGGTGTCCCAATCCTTGAAGTGACCAAGTGCTAGGGGAAGGATCAAGGGGTGTACGGCCCTAGAAAGCAAGTCAGATCTGGAGCTCACTTGTAAACACAGAAGCAACAATAGCTGCCGCATCTACAAGAGAGACACATAAATGTAAGTATTTTCGGCTTAAATAATTGATTTAAAAGTTACGACAGTCTTGTTTTGTGGTCTATACAGTCCTGTAGATATGTACTTGCAACAACGTTCTTAATTAAAACTTTTTAAAAATCGCTAGCTTGCGCTAACGCTAACGCTAATCGCTAACGTTGATTTGAACAACAGTCCCGCATTTCTCTGCCTTGAATGAACTGTATACATTGCATAGACTGTATATATTAATATTAACGGTCTATGATACATCGCTACGTGCTTTACATATACCTTCCTGTATCACACAGGGACCAGGAGGACACAGCAGCTGGTCCACTTTGGGGCTGAAAACAAGCAGAGGTTTCTTAAATCATGTGTTCGTGTTGTACCCATTCATTATTGCATTGGTATTGTATTATTGTAATCATTTGTAATTAATTCCTGTTCATGCACTTGTATATTGTTGTTGGTTATGATAGGGGCACTGATGATTTGTGAGGGGGGTTACTGGCCAACAGGCATCAGACTAGTCTGGAATAGAATAACAGCTGTAGTTAATTTGTTTGTTTGTGGTCTTGTCTTTTTTTAGTTTTATACATTTGAAGCCTTTTTATGTGTGTGACATGTAAGTTATGGTTCTAATAGTTAATAATGGTTCTGTAATATAATATATTTAATGTAATGTTTTTGCCTGTTATGTTTAATTTATCAGGCAATAAAGACAGAATTTTGTTAAAATGTTTTTCTGAACATCAATGACATTCAAAACGGTGATAACTGAAACAGATATACAACACACCGTGTGTGTGTGTGTGTGTGTGTGTGTGTGTGTGTGTGTGTGTGTGTGTGTGTGTGTGTACACATATGTATTGCAAACAGACCTAAGTAATACACAGATAACATCTGCCTCTGCACCACCAAAGGAAACATAACATAACTAAAACATATATAAATGCATATGACACTGTTGTCAAAACCCACACAATCAACAGAGACGCCATCTTGGAAGTTTGTGATCAATATTGTATGGTGATGTCACCAAGTGGTGTCCCGTTTCATAGGGGTATGTTTTCACCCCTAGCCCTTACCCTTTGGTTTTGAGGGCCAAGGGGTAGGGGTAAGGGCCAAGGGGAAGGGGTAAGGGGAAGAAATGGGATTCAGCCTAAACTGCATGCGAGGGGTTATTATTACATGTTAATATGCATCCTCGCTCAGGAATGAGGCACATATATAACGCCATAGGATGTTGTTGCAGAATCTGGTATGGTGGGTGTGTCAGAGGTGTTACACATCAACAGCGACGTTTGGGTAAACTTGTATTAAAAAGAGTGTTAAACGCACCACCTTTTGAGTTTAAATAAAAGGTTTTGTATTAATGGGAGAGCAGTTTGAAATCCATACTGCTGCATTTTAAACAGCGCGCCGGTGCATTTCACTCCCCACAGGTTAAGCAGGTTTTTCACCATGAAGAATTTTTCAGCATAACTGGAAATACATTTTTTTTTTTAAATGTTCTTCTTAATTGTGAAATGGCAGCAATATACATTTGTTACCTACATACATTTTATGATCGCAGCTGTTGGGGCACACATGCAAGTAGCCAGACAGTGGGACACTGAACATAAAGTCAACACACTGACCACCGGTGCATGCAACATGACTGCTACTGTTGCACAATTAGTCATTAATATCTAAAGGTGAAGAAATACTTTGCAACAAAGATTTTAGGCACTTCAAATACACACAAAGTTATCATACCTGCCAGGCTTGTTCATGTACTTGTGCAGTCGGGCCTTGACTTCATCATAGGTAAGGAAGGCCATGTAGCCGGGGTGTGTCACTGCCAGGAAATTCCAGTTCCTCAGAATTGATCCCCATGGCTGAAAGAGACCATCCAATATAGTTTAACTAAACGGATTACAATGCATTGTATTTTTTTTTCATCAAGTGCTTCTGCCACAAAAAAGTAGCAAATAGTAATGTTATAGTATGTTGATTTTGCTGAATCTGAATTACATAATATGTACAAACTAACTGAGAGAGAATACAGAGACCAAGGTTTCTGATATCTAGCCAGCAACAACTAGGAGTTACCCTACAGTCACATAAGCTACAAAGGACAGCGACCCGCCCTCGCTTGATGCCTAGCCAACTCCTGGTTGTCACACATTATCAGTATCGATAGTAGCATGCTATTGCCTAGTATAGGCAAGAGGTCTTACAAGTCACTTCAGAGGTATTATCAAGTCACAACAACAATGTTTTTTGATTTAAAAGTATTTATTTCTTAATAGGGGTAACAAAATATATGAGATAAAATGCCAAAACATATATAGAGAAAAACAATGTCCTGAAGCATTACCACCATCTTGAATGATTTTCTTCGACTCTAGCAACCAACGTATATACGTCAAACTGCCCTCAGGCTGCTTTCCCTTTGATTGTCACTTTGTCGCATTGCTCAGCATTTGCATGAAATAGACTTCTTGTCTACTTTGGCCCCACCTTGCTCGTGGCAGCAGCAAATTGTCACTGGCAAATGGCCACTCCCACTGAAAATGAATGCCTTTCACTTTTTCTCTGTCACTTGTAGCTAATGTGACTGAGCATGCAATTGATATGGGTTGATCGGAAATTGTTATATTTATTGCTGATTAGAAAACTACTTACATGACAACATCAGCAAGAGCTTCAGATCAATGGTGTTGTCATGGTAACAAAAACTATATACAGAACAAGTTTTGCAAGAATGACACATGCGGTTGCAATTATGAAGTAAAATGTAATGAACAAGAGTTTTCATACTCATAACTTTTTTTCTTTAATTTTTAATTTTTTATGATCAGTGTGATTTTTTGTTTTGTTTTTGGTTCTTTTTTATTTCCACACCAGGTGAGTGAGTGTGTGTGTGTGTGTGTGTGTGTGTGTGTGTGTGTGTGTGTGTGTGTGTGTGAGTGAGTAAGAGAGAGACAGAGAGAGAGAAAGAGAAAGAGGGGGGCGGGGGGACTGTGTTCTACGGATCAAATAGATTGAATAAATTAGAGCCAGCTGACAGTTTAAAAAAATATCCGACAGCCAGAGACGCAACGCGAGTCGCATTCTACCAAGCACCATGTCTGAACAAACCCCACGTTTACCAGAAATCTACTGGTTACTAAGTAAGTACTACAAACCAAAGTAAAACACAAACCTGAAGCTGAAGAAACCCTAAACGTTAATGGAAAAGACCCGCGAAAGACCTGAGTGACTGAGGGAGAGGGAGATAGAGAGAGCTGTTCTGTGTGTGAGTGAGCCATAGACTGTATTAACGGTCTATCGAGTGAGCAGAGCGGGACACAGCGACACAAGAAATCGGTGTGTGTGTAGGGCAGGGGCGCTGTGACTAGCCTATCACAGAATAGTGTAGGGGAGGGGCGCTGTGACTAGCCTATCACAGAACACAGACACAGTCAGCTACCCAATGAGGATTTTTATTCAATCCGAGCACAGATATTGACTCGTATTATTCTTGTATTTGGCAAAAGTGCTTTATCCGTATCGAGTATCCGGCTCATCTCTAGTATACAATATAAATTTGTTGTAGGGGGTCCCTACTCGGTCTCTTTTTCAGCTACGGGGTCCCTGGCTGTAATGATTGGGATAACCGGAAATGATGGTGGAGACTTCATACAGGATGATCCCAGGCAACTTCTTTAGATTAAATTCAGTTTTATTCAATATTGAACAAGCAAAATAACTGTAGAGTGTGAACATCAGAACAACTCCTCCTTTATACTTTACTTTTCTTGTCCTCACACATGTCAATCTAGCTATTTCCGTAGGATAGGGTTACCTTCAAACAACTCCTTATTTGTAAGACACTTCTGATAGATTTACACATTCCGATAAATTTCTGCAAAATAGTGTCACCTTCAAACTGACCATTCTCTGGAAGATCCTTAGAATAGATGCATTTGAAAACGTGTATGCTTAAATATTCCACCTATCAATGGCCTAAAAAAACACTGAAGACCCCTGAACTACTTAAACCTCTTCTTTTAGATTAATACCTTTTTGTTTTCTTCCCATCTTCACTAATGTGTTGGATAGAGGAGTTTCCAACCTGGCAACCTCTGCAGAGAGGCATGATATCTAGATTATTCAGTTAATTTCCATTCAACATCCATATGCATTAGAAATAGTTTATTTCAGTTTAAACAGAAAATTACAATATCTAATTTTCTGCCGTTGCGTGTCTCTCAATCAAAACAATGGATGTAAACAAACTTTTGATGACGTTGTAAAGTGCCATTATGGGTTCATTGTTTAACACAAAAGCCCATTAAAATATATGTTTACGGATGGGTTTATCCATTACACAGTCCCTCCAGGATTCACACAATTCACACAAAGACGAGACGTGTGTGACTCGAACATCTCACATTTACCAACAAAACATAGTGAAAGACCGTGCAAAACATTTTAGACTGTCCTGCCAACCTGTATACATTTTAACATCAATGTATGCTGTAACGTTTTTTCACTCTAAAGTTGCTGAAAGAGGCTGCTGTTTCAATCCTGTTGGCTCTCTGCTCGGTTCCCCCACGACTGACGTGCGCACACACACAATCACATTCGGTGGGTGCAGGAAAAAACGGAAATGAGACGTACACAATGACCTAAATCGAGTATAGCTGCTTGTTATTGTAAGTGCAATGATAAGTCCAATAAGTACTTTATCAAATCGTATGAATGTGTGTCCCAGGCCAGGTTAGGAAATTAACTAACAATTTAAAGATCAACAACACTATGTTCAAATTTAATAAGACTTTTTCATTAGGAAAACTCAGCCCACAGTAATTTTATTCTCCCCGAAACAAGTTTGATAAAGCCTAATGGAGCGGTATTAGACTCATATTCTAACTAGAATCTGAGTATGACGACATCAGGCTACCATGATGGTGCTAGACTTGTTTATGCAATGTTCAGGACATGGTAGTGTTTAAAACTTAAAATAACAATTCCAGCCTTTCAAGCATTTAAGTTAAATGCACTCAAGTTTTCATTACACATTACTTAATTTTTTTAGGGCAACCAGTTTCCTCAATTTTATAAGTAAATTCAACTTATCCGGACTTACAGTGTAGGATTTTTGCTTTTAGATGTTTTATTACAGAAAGCGTTTCAAAACATTAAGTCCAGGTTTAGCAAAATAAGTGATTTATTTCTAAACATATTGTACATGATAGAATATACTTGTTGAAAACGTGCGGAAAACTTTTTTAAAAACATTTTTGTGTCCAGGGGCCTCATTTATAAAACCTGTTATGCAAGAAAATTTTGCGTGAAATAGAGTAAAATTTGCGGTTGCAACATTCCTCGCAAAAGTCGGGATTTATAAAGAATTTCCATGCGTAAAAATGTGCCCAGTTTTCCGCAACCTTTGACTATGCGTGTAATGGTTCGTAACGCTCCCAAGGCATTGTAGACTGGAATGGTATCACAATATATCACATAGATTAAGTACTCTGGATGCAGAGCGCACAGCCTGCATCCAAAACACCTGCACCACTTAACCCTTGTGTGGTGTTCATATTTTTGTTACACAATGTTCCCGGGACCCACCACATTATTAAGCTTTAAAATCAATATAGACAACAATTTATATAAAAATATTTAACAGATGTTTACTTTAGCTCAATTACCAATGATATATACATCTGTGATTCATATTTGCTATTTACCCCTGCGAGATCACATTTATGATCAGACAATCATTTTCGGTTTTAGTGAGAAAAAAAGGAAGGAAATTCAATAAAAAAAAAGGTAAAAAAAATTGAAACAAGATTACGGCAGTTTTCAGGGCCTGTGGAAAGATACTTGAAAGAAGAGACGTGTTCACAATCTGTAGAAGATAAAAAGCCAAACAATTGGAAACATTTTAGAAAACACCCGTTGGTAGAATATCAAGGCAACAGGAGGAGGTTTTCAGATGTTGCATAATGTCCTCCAGGTTTTTATGGTTGTTACTATGAAATTCTGTCATATTGGAACTAGTTTTGCTTGAACACTGTGACAACACATATCCTGGACTTCATATTGAGGCACTGTCTGTTTGACTAATCTTCTGAATTTTGTCTTTGATGAAAGAGGCAAAGTCATTGCAGGCCTTGGTAGATAAAAGTTCAGATGCTACTGGTACTGGAGGGTTTGTTAACTTTGAATTATTATTGTTTCTAGCGATAATGTCAGAGAAGAAGGACCTCCTTGCGCTCTTCAGTTCCAAATTATAAATGCGAAGTCTCTCTTTGTAGGTGTTATAATGGACCAGGAGATTTGTTTTTCAACACATTATTCGGCTTTTCAACACTGTCTTTTTTCTATTCTCACCAGTAGGACATTTCTCCAAGGAGATCTTTTCTTACCAGAGACAACTTTGACCTTAGTGGGAGCAATGGCGTCAATAACATTTGAAAATTACAGTTGAAATGATCTACAAGCTCAGTGACTGAGTGTGGAGGAGAAAAGCTGAATAAATGTTTCACTGGTGTTTTCAGTAATATACCGTTTTCTGATTATCTTTGTTTGAACACTTTTAGGCACAGAGATAGTGCAGTTAAAGAAAACACAGGACTGATCAGAGAGAGCAACGGCAGTCACCACAACCTTGGAAATGTTCAGACCCTTGGAGACAATCAGGTCCAGAGTGTGCCCCTTATTGTGCGTGGGCTCTGTCACATGCTGAGTCAGTTCATAGTTCTCAAAAACACAACACAGTTCTTTGGTCCCCCTGTCCTGGGGGTTGTCAACATGAATGTTAAAATCACCTGCAATGATTACACAATCAAAGTTAATACAGATTATAGCCAGCAGTTCAGTGACGTCATCAATGAATATTAATATTTAGGTGGCCTGTAGATATTTTGAAATATCACTTGAGGGGAGGACCTTTACTGAAGAGCCACATATTCAAAAGAAGCAACATTTCCATAACATATTTGCGTATAGTGGAATGAGTCATTAAACAAAATGGCGACTCCTCCTCCTTTCTTATTCGCTCTATACCTGCTCATAAAACTGAAGTTAGAGGGAACTGACTCCATAAAAACAGCAGCGCTGTTATTATGGTCTAACCAGGTTTCAGTTAAAAACATAAAATCTTGATTGTGATTAATAATAAAATCATTGATTAAAAATGATTTTCCTGTCAAAAACCTGACGTTTAGTAAAGCTAGTGTTAGTGTGTTTTCATTTTTTGGGACAGGCTGTAGCTGAAGAGGAATGGATGCTAAATTAGCTAAGTTTGCAGTTAAGTGCTTATTCGCCATTCTTTTTCTATTACCTATCACAACATAAATTGAGGAAGAATCGAATACACAGGGCCCGGGCTTGTCTTGAAAAGAGTCATGAGTGTCACTAGGTGTGCAGCCTGGACCCGGCACATATCAGTTAATGCTTGCTGGATTTTGCACACAAGCATCCTTATCAGTCTGGGGAGAAGGAGTTAGCCGACATCCTGTACCGTGTGCAGTCATTGAAAATAAGTTATTTTTTACGTTATTCACATTAAATTTGCCAAGGCCAATGAGTTTGAGTTAGAATACAAATTTAAATAGCATATTTTGTCTTTTAGCAAAGATTGAAAATGGGTCCCACAGACTTGAACACCACACAAGGGTTAATTACCCTGATGAAGCCAATATGACTCCAATCCACTACCGGTTTATTGGACTTAATTAACCTATTGCAACAATAAATAAATAGCCATACAGTTCCCAATGGCCTGTGTATAGCAACCAATCAACAGCATGGCAGCATTGGCATTGCTCGAAGACTTAGCAAGAGCACCTCAATCTCACAATCACTGATTTGTGTTTTTTCCACATTTTTCCATTTCCTGATTGGTCATCAAGGGATTTCTTTTACAAGGCTGGAATATTCATTGATTTATTGATATGGACCTTGTTAGGACAAATACGGAACAGCCTTGGGAGGAGCGTGAGGCTTGTGCACGACCGCATTAGGAAACACATGTCCATATTTATAACGAGAAGAGTTTTCACAGGTGTGCGCCGCATGATTTTATAAATCATAATGTTTTTGCGTAAAAAAAATCTTACTTTTTGGCGCACAAAATCTTTCAGAATAGAATCTATGCAGAGTTTTATAAATGAGGCCCCCGGGATTTTTTGGGCAGTCTAAAATCATGGCTTGATGATGGGGTGACAGGGATATCACTAAATTGCCTGTATATTGTCTGATTTACGTGTTAACATCTTTACTGTGATTGGATGTAGTCCAGTCTTGGACTCGCACTGGTCTGGTCTTGGTCTTGACTTGGTCTTAACCCCTAAAAGTCTTTGATTCTATCAGTCTCTGTACACTCTGCTCTTTGGCCGCATAGTATGGAAACAGTGCCAATCCTCAGAGTAATTTTATGAGTGGTTTTGGCTCTATCGTGACTTCGTGCTACACTGAGCAACTCTTATAGGAATGAACAGGGCTTTGCCTCAAGAGGAAAATACCTAAACTTGTTGTATCTGAATACAGTATGAACCAATAGTAAAGGGCTATGTGCCATGTGTGTCAAAACCATTTGTTGTATATGTTTGAACCTTAGTTTTATTTTGACCAACCTGGAAGAGCCGTGTGAAAATGTCGAACTCAAACACAGAAATGTAGTCGTTGCAGGTGAGGTCGATGGTGGATTTGAGGGCCATGGCCTCCAGACCCGAGCTAATGGGATGCACTTCATGAAGGCACTGTCGGAAGACTTTCCATGGCACTATTGTCCTGCAAGAGAGAAACAATACAATCATAAAAGCAAAGAAACAGTAACTTGCTGGACAAACGGTCAAACAAGATATATTTATTAATTTAAATGTACATTTGACAAATGCAAAAGAAAAGTTTCTGTAACAAACAATGCATGACAAGAATTGATTCATAGAACTTTTGTTCTACTCGTACAGCTCTTATGGATAAGAGAAAACAATGAAAAGAACATTGTGAAGTATGGTGGTACAATCTGAGGAGGAGTGAATTGTCTCACCTACAAAAGTATCTGCTGGTAGTGTCATTTTTACCAAATGTCAAATTACCACATGTATGTGGTGACTGTGATCAGCAGCCTCAGTGGCCAAACATAGAGTAAAAGCTTAATCTCACTTCCTGACACAGTCTATAGCAGCAAAAGTTCAAACTTAATATGCATTTTACTGGGAAGCAACATACTCAGTAAATTAGAAAAAGACAGCTGCACAGAGATTTATTCTGTAGCACTAAACATGAAGTCTTCCTGAAATGAGCAAAATGTTTTTGTACATAAGCGAGAAAATAGATAGACACAGGTCTGTACTTATTTAACCCAAGAACAGAACATTTTTAATTTACTCTTTCCAATGTGTCCACTGCCAAATATATAACATGTGATTTTGAAAAGTAGATTAGAGAATTAGATAAAACATAACACTTTTCACATTACTCAGTCACAGCAGGTAACATTCCAGCCCAAACCCAGAACCCCGTATTTGCATCTCTAAGAGGACTTAAGTCGGATTGGACTATGGTCATGATAAATCAGATAAAATGCCATGCAGGTTCAAGCATAATTTACTTGGATGCAAGCTTTGCATTTTGGAAGGGCAACGTTCTGAACGGAGATGTCCGCGCTCCACACACAGCAGAGCAGGTAGGTATAATGTGTAACAACATGTAGCACATGTACTTAATTGGGAATGAGGAAGAGGATTATCAGTGCAGATGAACAAACTTTACGCTCATTACTGTAAGTTCAATATAACTTCTGTAAGCAAGAAGCCAATACTTGAATGTTTACCTGTTCAACAGGCACAAACATGTAAAAAGCAATGTTTTTTAACATGAAATGAAAAGCAGTCTGTATGTAGTCTGCCACCAATTTTAAAATTTGGCAAATACTTGTAAACTTAGCTCCTGGCGTAAACAAACCATCATCTCCTCTTTATCAGCCGTAAATCCACATTTGGCTGCTGCTATTAAATACCATCAAATGTTTTTGAGCTTTTTTCACCAGAATGGAGATGTGAAGTCAGGTGTGTTAGGTCCTTTGTGATGCTGATTTCCAGGAACCTTAAACAATTACTTGCTTCTCCTCAGCTTGATTGATGTAGACAGAGGTGTGTATCTTCACCTCCATTTTTCTGAAATCAATTTTCCTCCATGGTTTAGCTAACACTGAGCACTCGGGTTGTTCTTTGCACACCACTCTGCAAACTTTTGATTTCCTCTCGATATGGTCCTCATCGTTGTTTGAAATCCAGCCAATAATGGTGGCAAACTTTACAACAGAGTTTTCTCCATGTTGGAGATTGCAATTGTGGATGTCCAGTAGGGGTGGGAATCTGTTGGCACCTCACGATTTGATTTGATTCTGATTCAGAGCCCAATGATTTGATTCTAAACCAAGTATTGATGCAACAATTTTTTTATGTACATTTCCATGCGTGATTTTAAAAATATACATATAAATCTGAGTTTGTTACTCAGTTTGCTAATCACTTCCTAGAAAAAGCAGCTAGACAAAGCTTAGATTTTGACATATACAGTATTTGTCACACACAATATTTTTTTTTGTTTTAATAGTTTGGTCTACTGAGGTTTTTGTTTTGTAGTCATTCCATGCTTACAAATTTAAAGATGACTGGTGACTTAAACATGTTTGGGAAAGTCACCTGCTCTCACAGTCTCACACCTTCCATGTCAGAGGCTCAGTCATGTTTAAAGGTGGAGAATTGGCTTCTTAGAACATGAAACATGAGGTGGTCATATGTAATGTGATAAGGATAAGAACAGTCTATATGTGTTTTACCTAATTATTTTATGTATATCTTATTAGATCATGATCATGTGTATATATACTGTATATTTATATACACAGTTAACTCTGTTTTCTGATTTTTACTTGTCTAGAGACAGTAGCTTTTAAAAAAAAAAATCAACACATTTTTCTAAAATCAATTATATTTCCCATCCCTAATGTCCATAGTGAACAGGAGGGGGCTGAGCCCTGGCGGATTCAATGCTAAACACTAGAATGGTGGAGGTGTGACCACCCACCAATCAAAACTGGGGTCTGTTTGTGAGGAAGTCCAATATTTACTTGAAGAGTGTGGTACTAAAGCCCAGAGTGCTTAGTTTGCCAATCAGTTTTATAGAGGAAATTGTGTTGAATGCTAAGTTCAAATCAACAAACAACATTCTAATGTAGGGGTTGTTATTTTCAAGATGTGTGAGGGCTGAGTGGAGGATAGAGGAAATAGCAACCTCTGTGGCTCTCATTGCTCTGTCTTTAAACTGGTGAGGGTCCAGAATGGCTGGGATGTTGTGTTTAATGTGATGTAGAACCACTTTCTCAAAGCATTTAAAGCCTATGTTGCAGGTTAACCACCACTGTTGATTATTGGGTACAAAAAGCACTCAAGATATGTATATAATTTATAAAGATGTCTCCAAATAGTGTTAAATTACAGTTTTTGGTAATTTTTGATTTTTGAGGGTTTATTAAGTCAATTCGGCGATGACGTCACAATGGGGAGAGAAGTCTCAGCCTAGCACTAGAACTACGGCGACTTACTGGGATGTGGAAGAGGTGGAAAGGCCAGCAGCTGTATAATTACCAACTTGCCAGATGTGAGAGGGCAAATGAGGAATTGCCAAGATTTTGGGAAGTCTCCTTCATTTAGCAACGCAACAATGCATACAATGACTTTACTTTTTACTATCAGTAAATAGCACTGAGTTCTACTGATGTGATCATGTCGTTAGTTCAGATAAGTACTGGTACACTTTTCTAGATATAGGAATAGAAGGCATCCCCCTAGTGTTATTTCTAAGTGTTTACCTCTTCCTCCGGTGAAAACGTGTCGCTGTTTGGCAGGTGCTTGTGCGCGAAGCTGCGGTGGAGAGCGGGTGGTGTAGGGGAGCAAGTGCGTTAGAGCCGCCGGTCGAGCAGCTCCCCCCGCGATCAGCTGATCTGACGATGCTTAAATCCGTTTGTGACATTTCAGACAGGATCATGGTCCTCTCCAACCAGCACGCACCATATTTTAATTGTTTATATTAACTTTACTATTCCTTTTAGACTGAGTCATCTGAAAGGCTCCTTATCCCTAGACAACACCAGTTCACTGCATACAGACAGGCTATACAAAATAAACGTCTTATGACAGTATCAAGACAGTCATTATGGGCCGTTATAGCCATTCCCCTTGATATCATATGATCTAAAGAAAACAGAATATATATATGGTGATACCTCATAATAGCAGTGTTAGAAATGATACAAACACCAATCCACTACTATTACCACTGCTACAGTACGTACAAGTACTGCGCAACTCCATGACAATATAGCTTTACTCCAGATGTGGTGTAGGAAAGAGGTGACCAGTATTACTGTGCGGGGTACACAGTAATAAATATTGAATTATATTGTTATTAGGACGTGGGTTAAAACATTAAAGTTTGGTTAAACAACAATGAACAGAGGGTAATTTAACATATGCTCTATTTATTTGGGCACAAAGCGCATCATTTTAAAATAAATCCATGTGGAAGTTTTTAAGGAAAGAGCAGTTTGGAGCAAAATCAATATTTTATAGATTACGATTAGCTGAGACCCCCATAAAACATTTTCACAGTAAACTCAACAGTACACGTAATTGTACACCGTTGTATCCTTCAAAAGTTTTTTTAAAAGTTTGTCCGAGGTTGAAACATCCACACCAGTCCAGGCTTTCAATGAATCATGGAGCTCAGACCTGAGAATCTGAATGTTATTCCCCTGGCCTGCAGACTGCTTGGCGCAGATGTAGCTCGGCTTCCACACCGACTTGTGGTCGGACGCGTCTCTCCAGGACACTCTGGCTACGCTTCCTTTGCCTTTAACGTCATAAATGAAAATAATGTCCAGGATCTCCGGGAAAAGAAACGATATGCGTGTCTCCATTTAAAACATCACTGCAGGTTGATTGTCCTCTCACAACTCTGTCGTGGTTAGCTTACTGTAACTCTACTGCCGAAGTTGCTGGCTGGCTACGCAACGTTAGCTATATCCGTTAGCATACGTACAGGCTAACTATAGCCAGTTAGCTTTGTGTGTAACGTAACAAAAACCCACCCATCTCATAGGAGCGAAGCTTACTATTTAATTCAATACAAATATGGTATAAAATGTGCACTAACGCCACAGGTATTATGTTGACAACATGGAGGCATATATAGGCAACACCAAAGGCAGTTGTAATATTTACCTAGCATGCTAGGCTAACGCTGTTGCGCTAACGTCCGGCGGCGTTAGCTAGCTGTCTAAACTTGTGAAAAGCCGAACAACACCCCCGTCTAAACTGTGTTTCACTTTCCCACCAATATTATAATAAACATAATGAAGTCATCTGGACTCAGTCGAGATCATAGACTGTTAATATTAAAAGACCAAGAGCCATATTAGGCCAGACCAGTGGCAAATACAACGCAAGTTGCTCTGTTATCTCCCTAATGTGACGTCATGCAAAGCATTGTGGGAGAAAAAAAATATAACATGGTAAATAGTGCCTACTTTTCGTATTATATTCAGTTTTGCGATTTCCATCACCATCAAATACAATGGATAACAGTTCAAATATTTATTACCCACAAGCAAATTGTACAAATTTGTTGCAAAATTAAACCTGCAACATAGGCTTTAATCAGAGTGGCAGTACAATAGTTACTGCAGAAGTTTTAGGTATGATGGTGTCTTTAAGCGGGTGGGAACACTCTCCTGTGACAGCAATGCTTTAAAAAACAAATTGCTGGTTGGCACATTTGTAGGCCTACACGATTAGGGATATTATCAGGCCCAGCAGCTTTACTCATATACACTCTCTTCATTATTTTCTGCAAAGCAGGCTTGGCAGCTGAATCTTTGGTGAGGCGGTCAAAGTGAGCATAGGCTTCCTCTCCCCCTGACCATGGGAAGCTGCGGTTTGTGAGTGGCAGAATACAGTGGACACCTTAGACTTAGACTTAGACTTCTCTTTATTAATCTTTTGGGATGACTCCCGCGAGGAAATTGGAACCTTAACTGCAGCTAGGAACACATTGTCTCGGGCGGGAAGTTTGTCTGAATTCACTCTTCCCACTGGTCAAACTTTTACACCACCTTTAACCAAACCAGATATTTTTACAGAACTTTTCGTTAGGATTACCAGGCGACGCCGGTGTGGGGAAACAAGCCGGAGTGATTTGACAATCCAGAGTTGGGACCAGGAGGAAGAGTCGCAGTCTAACACACTTCTCTGCTCCTCCATTCCAGGAATTACCTAACCAGGGTTTGTATCCTATCCCCCACTCTGACCCTCCTGACCTGTTTGATCGGCAAACAGAACTGATCAAAAGCAAAGTAAAAGTACTTAAAGGAATTACATTTTGGAACAATCAGTTCCCTGAAATGAACGCAGCAAATCCCTGTACTTAATCCTAAAAGAAAGAACAATAAACAAGCTTACCTAGCTGTTGACAAACTGTACATAGACGTTCATTTTTTCAGAGACTCAAAGCAAACCCCGTGGCTTTCCCTAGAAACATTAAATGTAAAACTCTAACCGACTCTCTGCATCCATCCATCTTGATGTCTTTTTACATTCATTACAGTATTTATTTTTTTGTCTCCCTCTCTTCTCTATTATGTGGGTATTGGATCCGTCAATCACACACATACACAAACTCGCATATACATGCTGATCTGCTCCGACTCTCCTTCGCTCCCTCACTCTATCTTCACCAATTCACTTTTGTTTTATGTCTGTGCAGTTATGTATTGTATTGTTGCCATTGTGCCTATTTCATGGCTTAATCAGAATCAGCTTTATTTGCCAGGTATATGCAAGGAATTTTTCTTTGGAGCATCGTTACTCACACTGTGCTTACACATACAAAACAACCAAAACAAAATATACAAACTAATATATACACAATATATACATACTATAAACAGAAACAATGTAGAGGCATGAGTGCAATGACGAGTTTAATAAAATTATTTAAATGTGGAGCATAGTGCAAAGGATACTGGGATAAATAGTATTATGTTATTATATTACAATATGAACAGTACAGTGGGGGAAATAAGTATTTGACCCCTTGCTGATTTTGCAGGTTTGCCCACTTACAAAGAAAGCAACGATCTATAATTTTAATCATATGTACATTCTAACAGTGAAAGACAGAATCCCAAAGAAAATTCCAGAAAATCACATCATATGAATTTATTAAAATTGATAACCATCTGATGAGGAAAAACAAGTATTTGACCCCCTGGACAAACAGCATGTTAATATTTTGTAGAAAAGCCATTATTGGCCAGCACAGATGTCAAACGGTTTTTATAGTTGGTGACAAGGTTTGTGCACATTTCGGCAGGGATGTTGGCCCACTCCTCCCTGCAGACAGCCTCCAAATCATTCAGGTTCCGAGGTTGTCGCCTGGCAACTCGAATTTTAAGCTCCCTCCAAAGATTTTCAATTGGATTCAGGTCTGGAGACTGGCTAGGCCACTCCAGAACCTTGATGTGCTTCTTCTTCAGCCACTCTTTTGTTGCTTTGGCGGTGTGCTTAGGGTCGTTGTCGTGCTGAAACACCCATCCTCGACCCATCTTCAGCTCTCTCACTGAGGGAAGGAGATGTTGGTCCAGAATTCCACGATACATGGCCCCGTCCATCCTCCCCTCAATACGATGGAGTTGTCCCGTCCCCTTGGCCGAAAAGCACCCCCAAAGCATGATGTTGCCACCACCATGCTTGGCATGGTGTTCTTTGGGTTGTACTCGGTGTTCTTTGCCCTCCAAATACGACGAGTTGAGTTGAGGCCAAAAGGTTCTATTTTGGTCTCATCTGACCACATCACCTTCTTCCAGGCCTCTTCTGAGTCGTCCAGGTGGTGAATGGCGAACTTCATGCGGGCCTGTACATGTTTCTTCTTGAGCAGGGGGACCTTGCGTGCGCTGCAGGATTTCAATCCATGACGGCGTAGTGTGTTACCAACCGTTTCTTTTGTAACTGTGGTCCCAGCTGCCTTCAGTTAATTCATCAGTTCCCCCCTTGTGGTTTTGGGATGATTCCTCACCGTTCGCATGATCAGGGACACCCCACGAGGCAAGATCTTGTGTGGAGGCCCAGACCGAGGGAGGTGATCTTTTCTCTCCAAGTTGCTTTCCGATTCTCTTGTAGCCCATCCCAGCCTTGTGCAGATCTACAATCTTGTCCCTGATGTCCGTAGAAAGCTCTTTGGTCTTGCCCATGGTGGTGATGTTGGATGCTGGTTGTTTGGGTGTTGACAGGTGTCTTTTATACAGGTAACGAGGTGAGGCAGGTGTATTTGATGTAGATAATTGGTTGGGATTGGGGCTGTGTCTTAAAGAAAGACTAACGGGCTTGTAGGAGCCAGAATACTTGCTGTTTGGAAGGGGGTCATATACTTGTTTTTCCTCATCAGATGGTTATACATTTTTATAAATTCATATGATGTGATTTTCTGGAATTTTCTGATTCTGTCTTTCACTGTTAGAATGTACATATGATTAAAATTATAGATCGTTGCATTCTTTGTAAGTGGGCAAACCTGCAAAATTAGCAAGGGGTCAAATACTTATTTCCCCCACTGTATGAACAGTATGAACATATGAACAGTTCTGAAATAGGAAATGAGAATGATGAATAAATAAAAAAATAATAATAAGTGAGATGTGAGAATGGGAATGATGAATAATACTAAATAAGTGGAATAATAGGTGGAACCAGTACAGGTGCTGTTATTACTGGGTTATTGACCAGAATTGAATTGAACCTGACACTGTGGGTAAGAAGTCAGCTGTTTATCAGAGAGATGGCTTGTGGGTAGAAACTGTTCCTGCATCTGTTGGTTTGAGGAAAAAAAATGGCGCCGCTTGAGTGGCAGCTCGTTACAGCAGCTCTGCAGTTTTATACATCTTTTTAGTGTTTTCTACGGTGTTTTTGTCTTTTTTTGTTATTTTTTTCGTTGTCACATCGACACTTTAAGCAAGTGGCAGCTATGGATGTTCATATTGTTACGTTCGTAGCTTGTCTCTTGCTCTTTCTGGAACTTTTTGGCACAGCTACGGGTAACTCATCCATCAAAGCACCCCACTCATCGACGGCCCCATTGTTCTACACCCGGGATCAGCTGTTAGCCCTGCGCCACACACCCCTTCTCTGTGCGTAGCGGCAAGAGATCCCAAAGGAGTTACGGAGAAGGAGAAGAGGGAGCAGAGCGGGTGTGAAGCGCAGGGAGCGGAAAAGACGGTATAAACCATGTTTACCGTTGGTCATCATGGGGAACGTTAGATCTCTCTCCAATAAGATGGAGGAGCTGACGGCGCTGACCCGACTGCAGACGAAGTACCGGGAATGCAGCCTCATGTGTTTCACCGAGACCTGGCTGTGTGAACTTTCTCCCGACACACGTCACCCTGGATGGTTTTAAACTTTTGCGAGCGGACAGGAAAGCAACGGAGAGCGGTAAGAAGAAGGGAGGGGGTATTGCTGTGTTTGTGAACGATAGGTGGTGCCACCCGGGACACATCAGTGTGAAGGAGCAACTCTGTACCAGAGACTTGGAGCTGTTAGCTGTTAGCATGCGGCCATACTACCTCCCGAGGGAGTTCTCACAGGTTATCGCTGTGACCGTGTACATCCCCCCCTCGGCGGTCGCTGCTGCAGCTACAGATCAGTCTCAACTTCAAAACCAGCACCCCCATTCCCTTCTCCTCATCTCCGGGGACTTTAATCATGCTTCCCTGTCCTCTGCTCTACCCACCTTCACCCAGTATGTTAATTGCCACACCAGGGGCGTCACAACTCTGGACTTATTGTATGCAAACATCAAAGACGCATACACCTCATCCCCCCTCCCCCCCCTCGGCCACTCTGATCACAATCTCGTCCACCTGGTCACGGACTACTCCCCTGTGGTGACCAAACAACAACCTGTGAAGAGGCTTGTGAAGCAGTGGTCTGAGGAGGCAAGTGATAGGCTCAGAGACTGCTTTGAAATTACAGACTGGGAAGCACTCTGCACCCCCCACGGCACCGACATTGACAGTATGACACAATGCATCACAGACTATATCAACTTCTGTGTGGAGAACACTGTGCCCTCCAAGTTGGTCCAGTGTTTTCCCAACAACAAACCCTGGGTGACCTCTGAGATAAAAGCTCTGCTAAATGAGAAGAAGAGGATCTTTGCATCAGGAGACAGAGAGGAGCTGCGCAGAGTCCAGAAGGAACTCAGGCTCAGGATCAGGAGGGGGAAGGTCATCTACGGGAGGAAATTGGAAAAGAGCCTGGTACAGAACAACGCCAGGGACGTCTGGAGAGGGCTGCAGAACATCTCCGGCCACGGCAAAGGTGTGGGGAGAAACCAAGCCAGCGGGGACAAGGACTGGGCAGATGAGCTGAATCTGTTTTTTAACAGATTTGACTCTGCCGCCTCGCCCCCCTCCTCACACCCCTCAGCCCTCTCTCTCACACCTTTCACACCTCCCCTGGCCTACTCCCCCCCTCCCCTCCTCAGCCTGCCACCTTCAACAACCCTCAACAATAAGCCCACCAGCCCGCTCCTCCCCCCTCGCCCCACTCATCATTTCACCACCCCCCTCTCTCCCTCCCTGAATCTCTCACCTCCCGCCATCCCCACACCCCAGTCATCCTCCACCCCCTTCTCCATGTCAGATGATCAGGTGAGAAGTCAACTGAAGAAGATCAAGGCTAGGAAGGCCCCGGGCCCAGACGGCATCAGCCCAAGTCTCCTCAGGGACTGTGCTGACCAGCTCTGTGGTGTGCTCAGGCACTTATTCAACCTGAGCCTGAGCCTGGAGAAGGTCCCAGCCCTGTGGAAGACCTCCTGTGTTGTCCCGGTACCGAAGTCGCCGCGCCCCAGAGAGCCAAACCACTTCAGGCCTGTTGTCCTGACTTCTCACCTGATGAAGACCATGGAGAGGATCATCCTGCGTCACCTTCGACCCCTGGTGGGCACACAGCTGGACCCCCTGCAGTTTGCTTACCAGCCTGGGATTGGGGTGGACGACGCAGTGATCTACCTGCTGCACAGATCGCTGCTCCACCTGGAGGACAGCGGGAGCACTGTGAGAGTCATGTTTTTCGACTTCTCCAGTGCTTTTAACACCATCCAGCCTTCGCTGCTCAAAGTGAAGATGGAGAGTGCCGGAGTGGACCAACACCTGGCTGCATGGACTACGGACTACCTCACCAACAGACCACAGTATGTGAGGCTCCATCACTGTGTTTCTGATGTGGTGCTCTGCAGCACAGGTGCCCCTCAGGGTACGGTGCTCTCCCCCTTCCTTTTCACCCTCTACACCTCTGACTTCACGCACAACACCACCCACTGCCACATCCAGAAGTTCTCCGATGACACAGCCGTTGTTGGTTGTGTTTCTGAGGGGAACGACCTGGAATACAGGTCGGTCATCAAGGACTTTGTCAGCTGGTGTGAGCTCAACCAGCTCCAGCTTAACACCAGCAAGACAAAGGAGATGATCGTTGACTTCAGGAGGAAAACATCCCCTTTCTCACCGGTGAGCATCCAGGGATTGGACATCGAGGTAGTGGAGAGCTACAGATTCCTGGGTGTTCACCTGAACAATAAACTGAACTGGACTGATAACACCCATGCTCTATACAAGAAGGGCCAGAGTCGCCTCCATCTGCTGAGGAGACTCAGGTCCTTTGGAGTGTGCAGGACTCTCCTCAGGACTTTTATGACTCTGTGGTGGCCTCTGCCATCCTTTATGCTGTGGTCTGCTGGAGGGGGGGCAGCTCGGACAGGGACAGGAGCAGACTCAATAGACTGATCAGGAGAGCGAGCTCTGTCCTGGACTGTCCTCTGGACCCCATAGAGAAAGTAGGGGAGAGAAGGATGTTAGCCAAGCTGACATCCATCATGGACAACACCTCCCACCCCCTACATGACACTGTGGGGTCCCTGAGCAGCTCCTTCAGCAGCAGACTGATACACCCACGGTGTAGGAAGGAGAGGTACCGCAGGTCCTTCATCCTGGCCGCTGTCAGACTCTACAACACCTGCACTACCTGATAATGTTGTAGTTTCCTTTTTATCTCCCATCTACACCACACACTTTCTGTTTATATTTATTATCGGTATTTATATTATTTTATTACAAGTACTTACTTTTCAATATTTATCACAGGTTAATATAATTTATATTGTGCTACCGACTCTTGCTTTACTACTCCAATTACACATTCAATTTAATTTTAACGTCACTTACACTGCAATATTGTTTTCTGGTATCATGGCCGCACTTTAAAATATACTTTAAAATACCTTTATTTGACGCCTTTCTGCTTACTTTCTGTCTACCTTATAATTATTGTTTATTGTTTTTGCCTGTATTTCTTGTGTGTTTACTTGTTTGTGTGTTTTTTTGCTGTATATAAGAAAATGCTGCTGCTGTAATAAGGAAATTTCCCCGTTGTGGGATAAATAAAGTATAATCTAATCTAATCTAATTTTGGCAACAGTGCTCTGTAGCACCTACCTGAAGGGGAGAAGCTGGAACAGGTTGTGTCCGGGGTGAGATGGGTCTGCAGTCATCGTTCCTGCCCGTTTCCTGACTCTGGAGGAGTATAAGTCATGGACGGAGGGCAGGTTGGCACCGATGATCTTTTCTGCTGTCCTAACTGCCCGTTGTAGTCTGCTCCAGTCCTTTTTGGTGGCAGATCCAAACCAGACAGTGATGGACGTGCAGAGGACAGACTGGACGATGGCTGTGTAGAAGTGGATCAGCAGCTCCTTAGGCAGGTTGAGCTTCCTGAGCTGGCGCAGGAAGTACATCCTCTGCTGGGCCTTTTTGATGATGGTGTCTGTGTTGGGCTCCCACTTCAGGTCCTGGGATATAGTGGATCCCAGAAACCTGAAGGATTCCACAGCAGACACAGGGCTGTTGAGCATGGTGATTGGGGGAGGAGTGGGGGGTCTCTTCCTGAAGTCCACGATCATCTGCACAGTTTTGAGCGTGTTGAGCACAAGGTTGTTCTGACTGCACCAGAGAGCCAGCTGATCCACCTCCCATCTGTAGGCCGACTCATCACCGTCCCGGATGAGGCCGTTGTGTCGTCACAGTTTAACAGATGGGTCTCCTGAGGTGCAGTCATTGGTGTAGAGGGAAAGAAGCAGTGGGGAGAGCACACACCCCTGGGGGGGCGCCAGTGCTGATAGTCCGTGTGCTGGATGTGATGTTCCCCAGGCTCATCGGCTGACTCCTGTCAGTCAGGAAGTTTCTGATCCACTGACAGGTGGAGGCTGGCACAGTGAGCTGGGAGAGTTTGGTGCTGAGGATATCCGGGATGATGGTGTTGAACGCCGAGCTGAAGTCCACGAACAGGATCCTTGCATATGCCCCTGGGGAGTCGAGGTGTTGCAGGATGTAATGCAGTCCCAAGTTGACTGCATCATCCACCGATCTTTTAGCCCTGTAGGCAAACTGCAGGGGGTCCAGCAGGGGGACTGTGATGTTCTTCAGGTGGGCCAACACCAGTCTTTCAAAGGACTTTATGACTACAGATGTCAGGGCGACAGGCCTGTAGTCATTTAGTCCAGAGATGGAGCGTTTTTTTGGGGACTGGGATGATTGTGGAACGTTTGAAGCAGGAGGGAACTTCAGATCGCTCCAGAGATCTGTTGAAGATCTAAGTGAAGATGGGGGCCAGCTGGTCTGCACAGATTGTCAGGCAGGATGGTGACACACCATCTGGGAAAGGAGCCTTTCTGGTCTTCTGCCTCTGGAAGAGCTGGCGCACATCCACTTCACAGATTGTGAGTGCAGGTGAGGGGTCAGAGGTCCCCCTCTGACCCCTCACCTGCACTCACAATCTGCGTACAGGTGGGGGAAGGTAACTGACTGAAGTGTGAGTTGATGTGGGGGAGGGGTGTGACTGTGGTCTTTTCAAACCTACAGTAAAAGCTGTTCAGCTCATCAGCCAGTCGTTGAGGACCAGCAGTGTTGGGGGATGGTCTCCTGTAATTTGTGAGTGTCTGCAGGCCTCTCACACTGACCGAGGATCGTTGTTTGTAAAACTGTTTTCCAGCTTATTAGCATAGCTCCTCTTAGCTGCTTTGACCTCTTTGGTCAGTGTGTTCCTGGCCTGGTTATACATGACTCTGTCCCCACTTCTGAAGGCCTCCTCTTTTGACTGACGGAGCTGCCTGAGTCTTGCTGTGAACCAGGGTTTTTGGTTGTTGTATGTGCAGAAGGTTTTAGTCGGCACACACATGTCCTCACAGAAGCTGATGTAAGATGTCACAGTGTCAGTTAGTTCGTCCAGATACTGCAGCCTCAAAAACACTCCAATCAGTACAGTCAAAGTAGGCCTGTAAATCCAGCTTTGACTCGTTGGTCCATCTTTTCACCCTCTTTACAACAGGTTTAACAGATTTTAGTTTCTGCCTGTATGTCGGGACAAGATGAACCAGACAGTGATCAGAGAGTCCCAAGGCTGCACGTGGGACAGAGCGATAGGCGTCCTTTAATGTAGTATAGCAGTGGTCCAGTATATTAGTGTCTTAATATGCTGTCTATACTTTGGAAGTTTGTGGCTGAGATTTGCTCTGTTGAAGTCCCCAAGAACAATGAGCAGGGAGTCAGGGTGTTTTTTCTCCACGTTACTTATCTGGTCGGCCAGGTGTAGTAACGTCCCACTAACACAGGCCTGAGGTGGGATGTAGACGTCGACCAGAATGAACGAGGAAAACTCCTGCGGTGAATAAAAGGGTTTGTTTATGAATAGTGACTCGAAGTGGGGGGTGCATGATTTTTCCAGCACTGTGACATCTGTACACCAACCTTTGTTTATGTAGAGACAGAGTCCGCCTCCCTTTGTTTTCCCCGTGAGCTCCAGTACGCGATCTGCCCGGTAAAGATTGAATCCTGGGAGGAGAAGTGCGCTGTCCGGGATGCGCGGAGTGAGCCAGGATTCGGTAAAGCAGAGAGCAGCAGATCTGCAGAAGTCCGAGTTAGTTCTGTTGAGGAGGAGCAGTTCATCCATTTTCTTGGCCAGAGAGCGGACATTCGCCAGGTGGATAGAGGGGAGCGCAGTGCGAAAGCCCCGCTGCCTCAGTTTAACAAGCGTGCCAGCACACTTCCCCCTCCGGCGTCTCCGGTGGATCCCATAGAGAGCTGCTGCGCCTCCAACTAATAACTCCGAGAAAGTTCCAGGTTTGGAAAATAGCGGTGGAATAATATGAGGAGTAAATGTTACCAGAGATGTAATATGATAATTATGAAGAACAAACACACACACACACACACACACACACACACACACACACACTGTGGCTCAAAGCAAGTCTTCCCAAAAACTGATGTGAAATAAACTACCAAAGGGGAGGGAGGGCCCTGTCCTGCCTGTATCCTGCCAAGTGTTCCAGTCGAGCCAGGCCTTGCCACACATTACTGCATATAAATGCTCTCCAAATTGGCCACTGCCCCAACCAAGCTATTTTATTATTATATGTTAATATTTCATAACATCATTATAAATATATTAAACACACCATACACTCCCTCACACACACACACACACAAATACAAGATTTGTACATTGTCTGTCATGTTAACATTCAACAATATATTGTCTGTAACTGTCTGTAATTTTTCGGTATGTCACCGTATGTGTACTGTATACTGTATGTCACACTATCTTCACGAATAAAAAAAATTTCAGTAGTTAATCCTACATTAGAAATGTGCAATGCCTTGAAAAAGCACTGCCCACAGTCTTTCCGTGTGCCGACATATGGATGGTTGGTGGCAAGGCCTTTGCAGGAGAGAAAGATGTTTTTAAAACCCTCAGTGTGTTAAGCTTCTAACTGTATATCTGTGGTTGGAAGTTTAGTTTTTATACCTGCTCTATTTTACTTTCATGTTCGCTTATAGGAGTAGTGTTCTGTTAATGCTGATGACAAAATAACGGGGGACTTCTATTGTGAAGAATTTATAGGAAATGAAACCAACAGCTGGCATTATTATTATTATTATTATTATTATTATTATTATTACTACCAATTAAATTAAATGTTTATATATAGTGTCAAATCACAACTTTCAGGACACTTTATAGTTTGAGTTGGTCTAGACCACACCAGTGTTTCCCATAGGTTATGCTAATAAGTAATCCTCCGCTTTAAATTTACCCAGTATACTGTCCCAGCCCCCACTTTCACTGGATAACAAACTTCTTTAAAGACTGGAGACAGCAGGTGAGGCTGGGGATAATCTCATTTTCCAACCAGATCAGTACTCTCATCAGACTTTATCTTAGGAGACCAGTTTAAACTCTTAAAATTTGTGTTGGATCTGCATCTTGTTCTCTGCCTCACCTCACAATTTTACTCTGCAATCACCCAGTTTGTTCTCTGTACATCACTGTTCAGTTTTGAACCTGTCACCAAACACGACAGGAACAGACTACGAAAATGGTGCTAAAATGCTAAGATGCGTTACTAAATCTGTAAAGTGTCTCGAGATAACACTTGTTATGAATTGATACTATAAATAAAATTGAATTGAATTGAATTATAGGTCAGATGTGTCCGGGGCGGGAGCAAGAAAGTAAATACAGGAAAAAGGTCCTGTGTTCTGTACTCGTGCAAATTTCTTCTATCTCCATGGTCAAACCAACTCAATGCATTAAATAATCATTGTTTCGCGAGCAACGTTACTATGTCTGCTCTGGTCACCAAGACTTCACTCTGTCTCCAACTTTAGAGACGGCAGGTTTGACCACAGAAATGCGAGTGTCTATTTTTGTGAGAGAAACATTGCAAGCTGCTACAGTACAGTTTGCGGATCTGCCGCATTGCAGATTGAAAAGCACACCTGACTACAGGAGCCATTTAGCTCAGACAATTAGCTCAGTTCAGTTAAAAACGTATTGAGACCCCCTTGAGGAGGAGGTCTCGATACGTATGGTGTGCTTCCGAGTGCATCATTCACACCTGCCCAAACCAAGCGCACCAAGGGGGAGAAATTAACTCTAGTGCGATTCTATTTTTGCCAGACGCCGGAGAGCTCTGCAGCAATTCAGCACATGGCAGCAGACGGGACAGGAAGTCGAGCACAGAAACAAAATAAAACATCCTGTTAATTTCCAAATAAAGTAGGCCGTAGTCACGGCAGATTGCACTACACCTTGAAAACAGAGCACAGAGTTGGTTCCCCTCTACTCCTCTGGATAGAAACAAACTGTTGTTGGGTTTGTGGTTCTATTCTACATGAATTCACGAGATCTCGTGGGTCCTCGTGACTTGTGATCAGCCATTACGCAACAAATCCGGATCTGGTGGTTATTGACAGACAGCAGAGCACGGAGCCAACATGCAGCGGAGCGGATCTGCAGACGTTCTGCAACTGGTGGAAATTAGGAGATATAATGTACTTTGTTGACTATTACACTTATATATTAGGATCAAATTTATTTAATTGTACAGGGGAGATGTATGTCTGCATCGTCCAATTAAATTGTATCACTCTAAATCGAGTGTAGATGGTTTGAGTGTATGTTTTTTAACATATTTTACTCCTTTCAATAAGTGAAATAGTCTTGTAAGTCATGTATCCACTCATGTCTTTTACTATCAGTTTTCCTATAATATTATAAAAAAATTATAAAAAATTATAAAAATATCATAAAACTGTGAGACCAGTCTTTTTCCAAAACCGTTTTTGTAACATGTGTTTATAAGAGTGGGGGTTGTTGCACTAAATTGTTTAAGTGTGCCAGAATAAAACTTCTAAGTTGTAAATACTTAAAGAAGTGTTAATGTGGTATATGAAACTTGGCCTTTAACTTATTAAATGCCTATCACATACATTTAGAAAAATAAACTAAACTGAAGCTATATTGCCAGGTTAAAAAAGTAATAAAAATGAGAGCTTTTGGACTGGCCCTCACTCCTCTTTGCGTGATGGGGTTACTGGCGGACGGTGGAGTGTGCACCCTTTGAGAGAGAAAATGTTTGGTAACCATTGTAAAGAATATACTGTATGTTAATACTAGAATAAACCCTAGATTGATGTCTTATCTTTGCCATTATTAGGTACCATCCCCCGCCGTTAGCGTAGCATTGCGTATCTGTAGGCCAGCTACAAAGAACTGGTAAAGTATGTGGACAATTTATGAAGGAAAAATCCCATGAATTTGAAAGTATATTTGAGAAGCCGCACAAGGAAGCTAACCTAGCTTACCTTAACAAGGTAAAGGAGAATGCCAAGACCCCTTTCCCGAAACAGAACCCCGGTACAGGGCATGGATGTATGGGTACAGAGCCAGGCAGTATGACAGAGACAACCGTAGGACAGAGAAAACTACAGGAGGGCTTTAATTGGTGACGCAAAAAGTTTTTCTTTTAATAACTTTTAATCTTTAACGCCTTAAGATGGCACAACATTTTTTTTAAGTTAAAATCTCTAGGAGGAGTTTGTTATTGCACTAATTTCGAACTTTCAATTCCAAATGGCGGACAATGAGTTTCTTTGTATGTCCTAATTTCGAACTTTCAATTCCAAATGGCGGACAATGAGTTTCTTTGTATGTCCTGACATGTTACATATGTGTACCAAGTTTCCAAAAGCCGGGAAAAGAAAGAAAGAAGGAAGAATTTCAATAAGGCGCTAAATATATAAGAACTAAAATTAAACCTGAAAAACTGAAACTATATCAAATCCAACAAACATACTCTGAAAACTAACTGAAACTGGACTAAACTTAAATTAAAATTGTTAAAATAAAATAAACTGAAAATTCAAAACTATTATAATCTTGCACACCACCAGGCTCAGGGACAGCTTCATCCCACAGGCGACAAGACTGAACTTTGAGCTCATCACATACAACTTTACCTAATAAAGATTTCCTTTGTCAATGACTTCTGTTATTGTTGTGCACATGACCAATGAAGAACCTTGAACCTTGATCCATAAAGCTGGCAAAAGGTGATAAAGTACAGACAATGTAGTGTGTGTGTGTGTGTGTGTGTGTGTGTGTGTGTGTGTGTGTGTGTTTGTGTTTGTGTTTGTGTGTGTGTGTAAGCTGTACGGTGTGTTACACTGTCTTGGAGGTGTCAGCATGCACATGTTTGAACTATCAAGAGTGTACCCTGGAGATGAAAAACAACAAACAGACTTTGACAATATAAAGATCCTGACAGCAGCTTCTTCTTATCACAGTTTAAAATCCAGATCTATTAAAAGGGGAGCACCAACTTAAATCTGCAAACTATGAAGCCAAGATGAAGTGAAGCTTACTTTTCTCCAAAGAAATTCCTCCAGAATTCAGCTGCATCTGCTTTGGTGATCCTGAAACTGTCCCCTTGGAACTGTCCTCCTGGAAATATGGCTTTGATTTCAGCCAGCATGTGGCTGAAGATTAGAGACAGCTTGGTCAGGTTCCTCCTGCAGAAAAGACGCAGAAGAGAGAGGAAACAGTTATCAGTTCGACCGACACCATTTGGAAATTATTTGGCATTTAAAACTGTGGACTTGTTGCTGTTGTCTAGTAATATGCTGTTGACTTACAAAGAATTTGAAAACACCCCCTCTTAAAATTCAACTCCAAATAAAGATCAATTATATGTTGGCAGGATTTAAATCAAGCTGATAAAAGTTCCCTTTTATACAAAGCTCTCCTGATCAATCAGATGACAGAAAAAACAAAAAATAACTAATTACAGTGTCAGTGACCATGAACTGGAAATTGAAAGAGGTCGTCGTTTAAAATTGTGGATACCAAGAGAGGAATATGTCCGTACAAACTGCCACCAGAACTTTGACACAGAAAAACATTTCTAATGTACATGTCCAAGATACAAAGAAACCCTTGTGTGTTTGTCCGTTTGAGTTATTATTATTATTAGGGTTAAAACCGCAAAGTCATACCATAAGTCCGATTGACTTGAAATTTCTCAAGGTCTTTTTTTCAGGTGCAGGTCTAGAAAAAAGCCTCAAGGACAATTAAGGTCCGCCTAGAAAATGTTTCCGCCATTCTGAATTTGTTGAAAAACACATTTTTGATATATCCTCCTACACCGTAGCTCCGATTTCGACCAAATTGTCAGTGAAATGATCAAGCATATTAAGTTGTATAAAGCATGTCCATATCTCAATTAATTTTCAAGTTATTGACCAATGAAGTCTGAAAGGGGCGTGGCTCTGGACATAAATGAACACAAATCAGCAACCGTAAGGCCAATCATCACAAAACTTACAGGATATGTTCAGATAAATGCTCCAGATATACCAGACAGTTTCATATATATACGCCACAAGCGCTACAAGCATAAGATACGTGAATGGCATTATACACATTTTACTATAAATCACATGTTCATTGTCCAATCACAAATCTCTCAGGATATGTCCACAAAAGTTGTTGAACCATGCCCTGAAAGTTTCATTCAAATTGAACACCAGGGAGCGCTATAAATGCAAACAAACTGCAGGTGATATAGCACAAATCAGGCTATAAATGACTAAATGTTTGTCTAATCAACACAAAACTTCCAGGAAATGTCTACATAATGAACTCTCACATAAACTACAAGTCTCATTCAAATATACTAGGGGGCGCTTTAAATGCACAATAACTAGTCGTTAAATGACACAAATCAAGGTTTGAGTTTGGAATCATAGCTCGCAGCTTTATTAGCAATTGTTTTTGTGTTGATCATCTGTTTTTCTCAAATTGCCATGAGCTGGACTGAGCTACATATCACACTGAATTGAAAATAAATGGTTTTCACAAATCAGTTATAGGCATTTTAAACAAAGTGCACTGTTTGTCCAATTAATACAAAGCTTGCAGGATATGTTTTATAACTACATTGGACCACATGTATGAAATTACTTTGAAGTAGCTATTGAGAAACTGTTTGTAGAAGAGTTTGTACCTTCATGGTTGAATGCACCTATTGGAAGGCGCTTTGGATAAAGCGTCACCTAAATTACATGTACTGATGCTGGGACTGAGGCTGTGATTGGGGAAGGACAAAATCTGCTAGTGGCAGCGCCCTAAATAGTAGTAATTAAAGTCCCTCTAAGAATTGCTGAAAGTAACACTTCAAAAACTACTGCATGGATTTTTGATTTAGTCACTTGAACAAAACTTGCCACAGCCACAAGGCATCGGCATTTGTTTTTTTTGGCATGAGGGCTATGACAACTCTTTTAAGGAACAGAAATACAAACACACCAGATTAACCTGATTACAGGAACTGCAACCACATGTTTGAATATTTAAGAAAAATGTATTTCTATTCTGGACATGCAATGTAACCAAAAGCAGTAAAAAAAGGTTATGAGCAATATAGAAAATCGGAATACATTTATTCTCCAAATAAAACTCAGGCTAAAGGTTCTGATTAGCAGTACAGTATTCTGTTCTATACATCTAGATGTTAGTTACAAAGTAGGCAAACATAATTTATTTATAACTGCAATGTTTTCTTCTACTGATAGCAGACTATGATCAATATCAATGTTGTTTGGGTCAAATTATTTATGACGTAGCAGATGCTGTGTACTTTCTGTCCTTGACCACGTACACACAGCTTTTACATGTGCTGTACACAACATACCTGACAGTGATATGACTCATTCCACGAATGTGACTGACTACAAGATACATAAGCTACCTAGAAAATATATTGACTATTCCTTCAACAGCAAACATCAGATTCAGCTAGATTGATGGGTTTTCCAAGTACTGCACTTTCAGAGTAATGACTGGAATAAAGTGAAGTAAAGAGGTGAACAGCAGGCCAAGGTGGGATAAATGAGAATCACTATTCTGTGCATTTGTAGTGTGTGTGTGTGTGTGTGTGTGTGTGTGTGTGTGTACGCACTGACAAAGCCAAGCCCGTCTAAGTAATTTCATGCTCTCCAGTCAGCATTAGGCCTCTAATTAACCAGGACCAGCCAAAAAACTCTCAATTTGGGATGCAGAGGTACACTGCAGATTCTCACACAATGGTTGTAATTCAAACTCAATTTCCAGCCTTGTTGTGGAGGAGGGCTCGACTCTGAAACACCCCACAATGAACAGAAAAACATGATGCAGTTGTATAATGTATTTGCAGTAATTTTTGGTATTACTAATTGCTTTTTGCATCATGAGGATGCACTGCTTACTGACAATGACATGACGATATATTTTTATAGCATGTCATTGTAAAAAGTAAAAACAAAATGTGGAGGTTGATTTTAAATTCAATTCCTTAGCAATAACATTCTACCAGGTTTGGTTAATTAGACTTCCTTGTGCCCATCCCCAGTGCCATTAGCATGGTTGTGTAGTCTGCTTCGTTTGACAAGCACCCCAGAAAAGCCAGCTAATTCATTAGGGCTTATTATATGTAGAGTGCGTGTGTGGAGTTAGGTGGCCAGAAACGGTTGGCTGACTAACAAGTCATTACAAACATCCTTTGATGGCTCTGTTATGTGCATAAATATCCAGCACATAGACAGCTCTGCATACAACCATACCATACCAGTAAAAGTCACATTTTAACCTATTTTAAAATGAAATAGAATCTTACGTTCAAAACCTTTTTCAACCAACACACAAACTTGCTGTCACTGGCCTACATGGTGTCACTCCGTTGTTGTGGTGACACCTGCACTACTGCAGCTCAACCACCCACTATCTCTATCCATACTGGTTTCCTGTCACCTGAACAATATCACTATCCTCAAAAACGGCTCTTACTCTAGCTCACTGTGACAATGTACATTTCTCTCTTAAAACATTCAAGCCACTGAGAGAAGTAATGATATGAAAAAATTATTTCCTAGTTAATTAATATACATACTGTATATAAAAACTCCTTGAAATGTTTCTTGGGAGACCTCAGAAAATTTCAGTTTCATTATACATGAACTAGAATTTGTCCCATTTTAATAACCAGTAAGGATAATTTTAGACCCTATTAAAAGCTACATGCTTTGAGCCAAAAGGACGAGTCTTGTTATTTTATATGTGTTTGGGTTTAAATGTGCTAGTGTAGGTGACAGCAGAGACATTGTGAGAGCAGAGTGGCCACGGGGGACTGTAGACTTAAAAAAAATACACATATCGGACTCTTGAGATGTCAATCAGATCTCCAACAGGCTGCTGCTTCTGCTGCCACCACAAGGGTAGAATGGAGACTGGTGGAGAACAAACAGCTGTGGTGAGGATAAAGAGAACTCATTTAAAAGTCTTGTTCTTAGTCTTTCACACCCAAGTTGGAAATCACTGCAACCAATTATATCTGTTATAGTGTACCCAGCACCTGGTCCATACTATGAATTCTTATCTGAATTAGAGTTTTTGTCAACTTGAGTTATTATTGTAGGGGATTTTAATATTCATGTGAACGATGAGAATGATAGCTGCATTTATTTCTCTGTTATATTCTATTGGCTTCTCTCAAAGTGTTTATAAACCAACTCACCGTTTTAAACACACCCTTGATCTTGTCCTGGTATGTGGTGTTGAAATTGAACATTTAATAGTGTTCCCACAGAATCCCTTTTTATCTGACCACTGTTTGATAACTTTTGAGTTTATACTGCTGAACTACACGCCAGTAGGCAAAACCTTCTATACAAGATGTCTATCTGATAGTGCTGTAGCTAAATTTAAGGATGTGATTCCATCAGCTTTTAATTCATTACCAAGTCACAAAGTAACGGAGGACTCCTATGCTAATTTCCGTCCCTCCCAAATCCATCATTTAGTTGATAGTGCAGCAGGCTCGCTGCGAATGACACTTGACTCTGTTGCCCCTCTAAAAAAGAAGATAATAAAACCAAGACGGTTAGCTCCATGGTATAACAATGAAACTCGCAAATTAAAGCAAATATCGCGGAAACTTGAGATTTGGCGTTCCACCAAACTGGAAAATTCTCGTTTAATTTGGCAAGATAGTCTTAAAACTTATAAGAAGGCCCTCCGAAATGCCAGAGCAGCGTACTACTCAAAATTAATAGAGAAAAATAGGAACAACCCCAGGTTTCTTTTCAGCACTGTAGCCAGGCTGACGGAAGGTCACAGCTCTATTGAGCCAAGTATTCCCATAGCTCTTAGTAGTAACGACTTTATGAGATTCTTCAATGATAAAATTATAACTATTAGAAACAAAATTCACCAAGACCTGCCTTTAACTGGCACCGATTTATGTCTAAACTCAAGAACCAGATATATGTTTAGACTGCTTTGCTTCACTCGATCTTTATCAATTTAATTAAATTATTTCTTCATCTAAACAGTCAACCTGCCTCTTAGACCCCATCCCGACTAGGCTACTTAAAGAAGTTTTACCCTTATTCAACACTGCTCTACTAGATATAACCAATCTGTCTTTATTAACAGGCTTTCTGCAAGGTCCTTTAAAAAGCCTTTAAAATAATAAAATGAGACCAACTCCTTCAACTGGAGTTCATTCTGAAGCTGATTCCACGCAGATGGTGCTGCAAAATTTCTTCTTATAAAGCCCAACCTTGATCCAGATGTTTTAGCCAACTATAGACCTATATTCAACCTTCCGTTTCTGTCTAAGATCCTTGAGAAAGCAGTTGTCAAACAGCTGAGTAGCTTTCTGCATAGCAACAGCTTATTTGAGGATTTTCAGTCAGGATTTAGAGTTCATCATAGAACCGAGACAGCACTTGTGAAAATTACTAATGACCTCCTAATTGCATCAGACAAAGGACTTACTGTACTGGTGTTATTAGATCTTAGTGCTGCCATTTGATACCATTGACCATCAAATCCTATTACAGAGATTGGAACATTTAATTGGCATTAAAGGAACTGCTCTAAGCTGGTTTAAGTCTTATTTATCAGATCGATCTCAGTTTGTTCATGTTAACGATAAATCCTCCATGCACGCCAAAGTTAGTCATGGAGTCCCACAAGGATCTGTGATCGGGCCAATCCTGTTCACTTTGTATATGCTTCCTTAAGGCAATATTATCAGGAAACACACCATAAACTTTCATTTTTATGCATATGATACTCAGTTATATCTATCGATCAAGCCAGATGAATCTAATCAGTTAGCTAAACTTCAAATATGCCTTCAGGATATTAAAACCTGGATGACCTGTAATTTTCAAATGTTAAACTCAGATAAAATTGAAGTTATTGTTCTGGGGCCCAAGCACCTCTGTGACGGATTATCAGAAGAGATAGTTACTCTGGATGGCTTCACCCTGGCCTCCAGCACCACTATGAGGATTCTTTGAGTTATCTTTGATGTCATGTCATTGCTCACATTAAGCAACTTTCAAGGACCGCCTTTTTTCACCTCCGTAATATTGCAAAAATCAGGAATATCCTGTCTAAAAATGATGCAGAAAAACTAGTCCATGCATTTATTACTTCTAGGCTGGATTACTGCAATTCTTTATTATCAGGCTGCTTGAAAAAGTCCATAAAGACTCTTCAGCTGATCCAGAATGCTGCAGCACGTGTTCTGACAGGAACCAGGAAAAAAGATCACATCTCTCCTGTTTTAGCTTCTCTGCATTGGCTTCCTGTAAAATCCTTAATAGAATTTAAAATCCTTCTTCTCACCTACAAATCTCTTCATGGTCAGGCACTATCTTATCTTAAAGAGCTCATAGTACCTTACTACCCCACCAGAGCACTGCGTTCCCAGAATGCAGGGTTACTTGTGGTTCCTAGGGTCTCTAACAGTAGAATGGGAGCCAGAATGTTCAGCTATCAGGCTCCTCTCCTGTGGAACCAGGTTCCAGTTTGGGTTCAGGAGGCAGACACAGTCTCCACATTTAAGAGTATGCTTAAGACTTTTTTCTTTGATAAAGCTTATAGTTAGGGCTGGCTCAGGTGAGTCCTGAACCATCCCTTTGTTATGGCTGCTATAGGCCTAGACTGCCGGGGGACTTCCCATGATGCACTGAGCACCTTTGTCCCCTCCTTCCCACCATCTGTATGCAACCTCATCCCATTAATGCATGTTACTCACTCAACTTCTTCCCTTTCCCGGAGTGTTGTGCTCTCTCGCCCCTTTCCTCTCTCCTCCTATCGCTTCCTGCAGGTGTTTCTGGCTCTGGAGCTGTGGAGTCTGGATCTGTGGTTGGAGTCACCTGATGCCTCAATGTTCCTGCTCAACACCCTCTGCTACAATTCTCCATGTCTCTCTCTCTCTCTGTTTGTCTGTCTCTTTTCTCTGTCTTTCTCTGTCTCTTTCTCTCACCCCCCACCGGTCAAGGCAGATGACCACCCACCCTGAGCCTTGGTTCTGCTTAAGGTTTTTGCCTCTTAAAAGGAAGTTTTTACTTGCCTCTGTGGCTTACTGCTTGCTCTTAGTGAGAATTGTTGGGTTTCTGTAAATAACATCACAGAGTATGGTCTAGACCTGCTCTTTAATGAAAAGTGCAGTGAGACAACTGTTCTTGTAATTTAGCGCTATATAAATAAAATTTAATTGAATTAATAAAAAATAAAAATAAGGTTTGTGGCTGCTGATAGCACCATGAATTATGCATCACTTGTACCCGCTATCTGGTAAGTAATACATTAATACTTTTTATTTGTAAAGAACCTTTCATTGTTAAAAGCAATCTCCAAGTGCTACAGAGTAAAACAAGATTAACAAGAAGTTTAAAAACAGGAGCAGCTAACTTCCGGTGAGCCACATGCATTTTTCCACGCTCCCAACCTAATCATCTTTAACTTCCTCTATAGTTTAGCCGAAGCGCTACAACTAGCCATTGATATCTAACAATATTCGTCAAAAACATGTCCAACAAGTTGAAGAAAGAGGAGCAAAAGAAGGATCATGCCCACATGGTGGACTAAGGTAGCTTGATGGCTCTCGGCAGCAGGCCTCCATTAGCGCCCAGCCTGCCAGAGTACGCTAGCCCCCTGCCTCAATGTGTATGGACTTGGTAAGATGATTCTAGGCTGTACTAATGTTACCTCAAGCCTTTCTTATGACTGTTTGCGTATTTGCATTCCATACTTTAAAGGCAACCTCCCTGCCCTTATTATACAAAGTGTTGGGCCTACTTGGTGGCTTGCAAATTTTTCTGACTTTACTTGCCTTTAGCCGACGTTGCTAGCACATAGCTGACCCATTTAAATTGACCCTTTGCTGTGCCTGGACGTGGCTGCCGTGAGCCTCACATAGTCAAGGCTGTGGTGTGGCAACACATTTCTGCAGTGTTTCTGTTTGATTATAGTTCAACTATGCTTCTCCTGTTCTCCTGTGCAAAAACCCATTTTGTTTTCGCAGGATCAGGTGGTATTTCAGTAAACTCTTGCAAACTAACACTTTTTTACATGCCCTACTGACTCATGTTACGCCTTGTTAGTACTGCAAATTTGTCTTTCTGCTTTTCCACAGTGTCTTTATTTTATTTTTTATGACTGCCCATATAACATTACCTCTGTTTTTTCCTTCCTTTCTTTGACAAGATAGAGACCTGAATTGATGTACCTTACACAGATAATGTTGCTACACTGTTAGCCTGTATGTACTAATATTGTACTGGTATTGAACTGATCTGTTGTTTTGGGAGTTGGGAAAACTTGGAACCAAGAAAGGGCAATCCCATGCAGATGTGTAGATGGCACACCGTCATTGGGGATCTCAGGCCAGGGGACTCAGGTTTGATTGATGGTTATGTGATGCCCTGTCCTGCTTGTCCTATATATGTGTGTATGTGACTGTATCATTTGTGTCCTTTTATTTTTTTCATTACCTCTATTCTCTTTCTTCCTTTTTTCCCCATGTGCACCACACCTTCTTCCACCTAGATGACAGGCTGCTCTCCAAGATTAAATCCAGTGACCACCACAGTATAGTAATATCAGACAGCGCTTTTTTGAGTTAATAAGATAAAGAGATAAAGATCAAAGGCTCACAGACCAGAGCCGAGGCAACCTGCCATTAGAGCTAGCTCAGGCATGATCCACACTGACCCTGTTAACATTAATGAAATATTTGCCACAGTTCTATGCTGAACTGTATGCCTCTGATTGCTCTCCCATTGCAGATGACATACTTAATGATATAACCTTCCCCCAAACTGACGTTGAAATCATGAATGACTTGGGTGGTCTTATACCTGCTGCAGAGGTTCAAGGAGCCATTACCTTTATTATTGCATGTTAATATGGATAATAGCAAACAGACAATACATTTATTGAGCATGGAATAGGTTTTTGTTTACTCAAACAAAATCATTTTTTGCAAACTGATTAAAGGGGGCTATAGGACACCATGCCTAAACGTGATATCAAATTGAAGAAATAAGTTTTTTTGAACAAGTTTTCGTGCATACTAAAGTCCTCAAACACTGGTTCGTAAAATGTAAATGAAAGCATGAAATTCAAGATGGTTGACTTCCTGTCAGTTGAAAAAAAGATTAGAACAATGTTTCCACTAAAGTTCAAAGAACCCTTTTTCGTGCATTAGGATTCGCTATGGAGCTTGCTGACTACGCCCGAGCCAAATCACTACAGAGCTTTGCAATTTTCACCAGGTCAGACAATTAAAATTTGTGTGAGTTTTTGAGCATTTTAAAGGCCTCAAAAATGTGATGTGCAAATTATAATCCTCTCAGACCGTGGGGCACCTTCGTGCTCGGGCCCTAAAAATGTGAAAAGAATGGAACTCAGTCAGCAGAGTCACTAATTTAATTAGTTCTTGGCATCAATTATACAGGCAAATAATTTGTCACAGAAAAGAACCACAGGATTACATCCTTTAAGACAGAGAGAAAGAGAGGAAAGAGGGAAAATTAGCTCCTAAAAGCAATTCATTTGAAACAAGACTCAGTTGAAACCCAGTACATGGCTGGACAATGGTCAATGTGCTAAATTGTGGTGCACGGATATTCACTGGGGTCTAGAATATGCGTTTGAAGGATATCCAGGATGTCAAACTGACTCAGCAGGATAAACAGTATACTTTCAGAAGCTAGCGTATGATAGAAGTGTTACTTAATGACATGCTGTACTCTGAAAAGAAAACACATAGTGAGAGGGTCGAAGTTTAAGATGAAAACATGGACTAACCCTAACACCCAAAAAAATAGGTTCAAGTCTATTTTAATGTCCACAGTGCCATGGTTAGCATTGCTAAGCCTTCATCTCCTCATTATATGTGTATATAAAAAGTGACCTAATTTAGAAAATGAACATCATACTGTATTGAAGGCTTGAAAACAGCAATTGATATCATAAATTCATTATGAAAATGTTTACTGAGGTAAATCAGGGGAGAAGTATGCTTATTTTCCCAAAGCCTTCTATGGAAACAGACTTCTTTTTGGAGCCAGTGGAGTCACCCTCTGCTGGAAGTTGTATAGAATGCAGGCTTAAGGAACTTCCGCATTACCTTTGCTTTTCAGGCCCGGACACTTTGTCCATTATTTTTACAGCCTACGGTTTGAAATGTGGTAGGAAACCAGACGTAACTACTCAGAGTATGTACAAACTCTACACATAAAAGGTCACAGCTGGTCATATTCAAATCATTGTATCAAATGATCTACAAACATACACTTGTCTAACGTCGGTGTGAGGTGATTATGGGTGTATTTGTAATCCTTCATTTACAGCAGTTGAAGTAAAGGTCATGAGCGAGTTTAGGAAATATGTAATTTTAAGTACATCAAGTCATGAAGGAAATACTCCTACGTGTCCATTACACACAATGAGTGTCAGCAGATTGAGAGAAAACCTTAGTCAGAGTGCACGCACGCACGCACGCACACACCTCCCCCGTGCTCTGAGCCTCTTGGTTCTCGACTGAAGCGCTTTGGCTTCCTCCTCTGGTGCTCCACTTCCTCCCGAGATGGTTCTACTCTCTGGAAGCTTACTCATCTCAACAAAGCTCAGGCCTTTAAAGCCTTCCATTGGAACGTGTGACATCAGAACAACTGTTTATATTATATATAATAAATGACAATAACAAGATTTATTAGAAAAAAAAAATATTATTCACCAGTAAATACTTTGAGGGTGGCTGCAGATTGGAGGTATAGTTTTTAACAAATTCATTTTAACGTATTAACAATAAAGTTTTTCTTCCTGTCTTTTCAGCTCAAAAATTTAACAACATCACTTACATCTCTACGATTACAGCCTGCACTGGCAACAGGAATCAGGCATCCAATTAAAAACGCAGGAACCTCTGTGTGTGTGTGTGTGTGTGTGTGTGTGTGTGTGCTTGTCTGTGTGTGTGTGTGTGTGTGTGTGTCTCTCTCTGTCTCTCTCTCTCCGGTTGTCTTGTATTTCGAGAATAGGGCTGGGTTTTAAAAAACAATTTTCTGATTTAAGGGCGTTTTCACACCGACAGCCTGTAGTTCAATCAAACTAGAGTTTGTTTGCCCCGCTGGCTCGGTTCGTTTGGGCAGTTGAGAACGCAGCAATCAAACTCTGTTGCGCACCAAAAGCAAACCAAACGAGCATACCGAGCCCTTCTTGAAGAGGTGGTCTCAGTACGCTGTCAATTGAACTCTGGAACGGTTCGTTTGTGGTGAGAACGTGATCCGTACTCAAACCACACCAACTATACAAACTCCGCAAGTCTGAGCTAATGTCTCCTGTAGTCAGCTGTGTGGAGCAATCTGCGGTACAGCAGCGCAGCAAACTGTAGCAGCTTGCAGTGTTTCTATTACAGAAATAGACTGCGATTAGGCTCGCCATCCGTCACTCGTATCTCCGTAGTCAAAGAAGCAGCCGCTAAAATTGCAGACAGACAGAGCAAAGTCTTGATGACCAGAGCAGATGTAGTAATGTCTCTCGCGAAACAATGTCTGATAAATTTATTGAAATGAGCTGGTTTGACCACTAGAGGACCTTCTTCCTGTATTTACTTTCTTGCTCCCACCCCCAGACATATCCAATCAATAAGAGGGCTGGACATTTTTGCCTGATTTATACTGACGTAATTTGGTACGCTTGGATTTTTCCATGTATAAAGCAAACCAAACCAAACCAAACCGACCGAAGGCAAATCGCTCCAAGTTTAACAATAATACTGACTGTAGAGTCTATGAGTATTTTATTTAAATCCATGCATTAACGTTTAACTTTATAAGATGCCATTATTTTTACAGTTTATGGTTCTTGCAGAACGGGTTGAACAGCATCAACAGATTTGCAACTCCAGAGACTACCCTACATGGAAATGATGAGAATAAACATTCACAGACATGGTAGCTGAAAGCCCTCGGGCTCTCCAGCATGCTCTCGGGCTCTCAAGCACGTTGTACACATTTCTCCAGCCACTCTAGGCGCTGTATATGAGTATGTGCAATAGAGTAACTTGATCTTTAATCTTAACTCTTTAAATATTATTATCAATATGAGGAAAGCCTGGATCAAAGGACTTCAGAGGTTTCAACAAATGACATTACAGCAGGTAGGAAACCAGTTAAAATAGAGATCTAGAGCATCTTGCGATAGGATCACATCAGCTGCTATGCCAGATCGGGCTAGGGGTGCAAAGTGGGGTTGCCCCTTACCTACTATACCCTCATACTTCCGGTGCCCTTGCTTGGATCACTCCCATCTTTGAAAACTTCATTCTGATCTCAACTACACACCTGCAATGTTCAGTAATTGTTTTTTGCATGATTGTGACGCTATTGCGGTGAAAGACAGACACACACACACAGACTCACAAGGTAAAAAAAAAAACAATACCAGCATCACAGCTGGTAAATATAGAAAGTGATACTAACCCACCATAAAAGAACAACTCTTCATACAATTTCATGTATGTACTTCATACAACTCTTCAAATCTTCCCCGGGAACACTGCAGGGTCTGTGCGTGAAGCAAAATGCAACTAGTGACATGCAGATTCTAGAGCTACAATATACGACACCAGAACTTTGTTTACAGACTAATCTTCACATCACATCTTTTTCATTTAATATAAAAAATAACTCTTCACTCATCAAAGCATTTTCCTCCTTAAACTTGAGGCTTGCCAGACTTTTATTTATCTCAAAAATGGTTGATTGTTTCTAAAGTTTTCTGATGAATAATTCTGAATGATGACTTTAATGAAGTATTACCACATCCTCTGGCTCATTTCTCTTAAGAAAATAATTCAGGAAGTGATAGACTCATCTAGAAAGACCTTTTCTGCTTTCAGTCTTAAAGCCAAAATACTGATGTTATCACTAGTGTTGGTCACATCAAGAAATTGAAAATGCAGAGCAAGTTCCATGTCAATGTAACATTAGTAAGGAGTTATTCACAATGAGATCGGGGCGGGCGGGTAGATAGATGGAGGAGGGAGGGAGGTCAGATTGTCTTTTATCTGCAACACTCTGCTTCCTGGCAAAAGAAGTGCACTTGTAATCCATCTGATTTAGAGACAATCACTTTAGGAAGCTGAAAAGCTATGCTTGTCAGGCCGGCTATAAAACGCTCTGCTGTGCAAATCACTTCAGATGTGCTCTGTGGCTGTATCACATGAAGGGCAAGGGCATTAAAGAGTTTGCTGTACTCTATGAGCACTTCAGTGTCAGCACTGTAATTATGTAGTTATTCAACTTAAAGCTTACTGATTGACTGTAAAAGTCTGCTTTCATGGGATCATCCTGGGAAAAAAAACAAGTTGACCTAACCTTCAGTAAAGAAAGGGAAATGTCTAAATGCGAGGCAGATATCTTGTATGAGCAACTTTATGTTTTACAGCTCAGCCTCAGCAACTGACATCCCATGCAGGGAATTGATCCTTTGCTGCAGTGAGCAATGAAAGCCACAGCTCTCATGTTTTTCAATGTCATTTTATGCTGTGGTTGCAGGTCTCTGACCTGAGAAGTTTCCATCTCAAAAAAAGATAGCTGTTTCAAAAATTAACTGCCACCGTGCACTGTTGAACATAATGTACTTCATCCTAAGTAAGGAAGGACTCATCTTCTACACTGATCCCTTTTTACTAATGCAGAGAGTTCAGTTCAGTCGTTGCCAATATGTTATGATGCCAAAGGTTTGTCATCAAAAGATCTAATTAATAGTATCTTTTAAAAAACAATGTCAAAGAAACCAATTTTTTCAGGCTTAAGTGACAATTATAACTGAAGATAAAATCAATAATACAAATAAAAATAATAAAAGTGCAATAGAACCTTCCTGTGCAATATGTAACTCTGTACACGAACGGTTGAAGTTTTCTTCCATCAGTGTCCTTGGAGACAGATGGAGACAAGATGTAATATTACATTGTTAGTTTAGGTGGTGAAACATGCTGGGCATTTCTGCCTGACGTACTTCCCCCAGTGCCTAATTGATTAAGGTATACTTAGGTGTACATTTTGGAGAACACAACGGAGGGTGTTTATGGGACCACCAGTCATAGATGTTTTGTTCCTTTAACCCCAGTACATCTCATGGTGACGGAGTGGATTTCACAATGTTGCAAGCGCTAACAGTAGAACATCACAGACTTTGAACCAGAGGAGTTTCTGGGAACTGAAGTAACCCTTGAACGTTGAATAGATAGGAAATATGGAAATTGTTTCAGGATTTGGAGTTAGAGGTTTCAGAGGAGGCTAGGAAACCAAATATCATGCGGCTATCTGCACTGATGAATTTGCAGCTAAAGAGAGGGAATGTCAGGAAAGAGAGGAAAAGAGAGAGTATGAAATGAAAGAGCTAAAGTTGAAGGTGGCTAAGTTTGCTCTGGAATATCAAAACGTTTTTCCAGCTTGTCTAGTCACCCAGTCTAAAGAAAAAGTTGTTCTATACCCGCAGCAAACTACGATATGGTCGCTCCAGAGCCCGCTGTGGAGGTGCTTAGTCCAGAGGACCCACCTCCAGTCGAATTAGCAGACAACGCTAGACAAAGTGCTTATGAGGAGATGGCGACCTCCCACTTGGCCCGATACTGACGAGTGGAGTGTGCATGAGCAGGTTATGGTGCTTCGGGGTAAAGGAGATGAAGGTTGTGCAAGTGCCCTGTCTGTGGCATGTGTTGCTATTAAGCAGGTCTTTGAAGAGGATAGTGAAGAAGCAGCAGCTGAAGCTTTAGGTCACTGGATGGTAAGCCAGTACAGAGTGGCCAGCGAGGTTTAAGATCAAAAACTGAGTTCTTCCCCTCTTTCCACGATGTCCCAAGTTGTACGACATTATCTGTCCACGATGTGGATGTAGGCTGTTCTATCCAAGATGACCAACTTCCATTTAGGCTACCACCCTTTAATCTGAAGATCCGGAGGGAGGAGTTAGCTGTGTGAGCAGTAGGAATGTTGGGTATGTGTGGTTTCTAGCTGAGATTTGTTCCTGACTTTCTTGTTGTTGTTGAGCCCTTGACTGATCTTAAGAGAGAGGTGAATTACATTCCATTTTGAGAACCACCCTGAGAATCCACGTATGTGAATTTCCAGTTTACTGTTGCCCACTTCTGTAGTGTTTCAGTCCTAAGAGGAAAGTGAGATTTTTGATATTGTTGCAGGTTTTATGAAATTGTTTAATAAGTTTGTGTAAATAACATTGTGTATAGATAATGGTGGGGGAATTTTAGGGGATGTTATATAAATCTGGCTCTTTCAGGAAGTGGGCAGGGTCAGACTGACATGACGTAAGGGGGGAGTGGTTGTGTTCTGATATTACCTTGAGTCACTGGTGTGTGCAAGAATTGCGGTTGCTTCCAGCTGGAGGTGAGTCAAAAAGACCGGGCCTCAAGTGAGCGGCTGTAGAACAGATGTTGCTAACGAAGAACACTACGGAAGACTAAGGACTGAAAGACTTTGTTGATTCCAACACTACAACATTTTTTATATACTAGGGCTGCATGATTATGGCCAAAATGACAATCACGATTATTTTGGTCAATATTGAGATCACAATTATTTATTGATTTTAACCAAAACAAATTTAATTGTCACATTGGCTATTTATTACTGCTTTCACATCCATATTGTGCTACATTCCTCTTATGTTGAAGTTGTATGAATGGGGGCATGGCTGCGCGGAGAGTAAGAGGAGAGATACAAACACAGGCACAGCTTTACAGAAGAAATGGGTAATGTAACGCAAAATTAAACCATATCCATATAAACAACATTGCTTTGTTTCTGGGGAGGTAGCAGATGCAAGGACATTAGGTGCACCGGTGCAACCTAGATAAATGTTAGTCGCACCCTAGAGCCCTGTGAGCTAACAGACACAAACTAGCACTGGTCACTGCTGTTGTCTGAAAAAACAACACAGACGGACAAGTAAACTGGTAAATCAAGTATGCCAACAGAACAGAGCCATTTAAGCACCGGCTAACATTTAGTGGCAGTGCTCTTTGGGGTTTTAACAATCCTGGTTAGTTTAGCACGTTTGTAACAATAGTAATTTACTTAAAAAAAACACTGTTCATTATTCCCTTTGTTCTCAAAAGCACCCCTGGAGCTGGTCAAGGTTATCTGTGATCAGGGATGAAGCTTGCAGACAACTGAGTTTGACAATGAGACCTCTGGTTGAAGGACAGTCTTCCTGTTCACACACCTGCTGCCTCCAAAATGAGCGACACCACAGAAGTGGTATACTTGTATGCACGTGTCAAAGCAGTGAAGTAGACAATAAGCTGCTAAATACTTCTCACTCAGTCTACTTTTAGCAGACAATGCTTGTGGCGTCACAGCTCACCTTACTGTAAAAAAATAGCAAGCAATAAAGTCAATAACACCAGTCAATTCTGAAATCAAATGCTGAAACAGCCAAGTAATGCAATAATGTGTCAATATCGACTGGAAGTGTCAGTATTCAATTCAATTTATTTATTTATTTATAGTATCAAATCATAACAAGAGTTATCTTGAGATACTTTACAGACAGAGTAGGTCTAGATCACACTCTATAATTTATAAAGTCCCAACAATTTTAGTAATTCCCCCAAGAGCAAGCATGGTGCAACAGTGCGACCATGCGCAGTGGCGAGGAAAAACTCCCCTTTTAGGAAGAAACCTTGGTCAGACTCAGGCTCTTGGTAGGCGGTGTCTGCCGGTTGGGATGTGATGCACAGTGGCAATAACAAACAAAGAAATGGAGCAGGGAATTAAAAAAGTGTGGTAGTAGTAGTAGTAGTAGTTAATGTCATAGCAGGGCATTACAGTATCTAGCGTGGCACAGCAGGGCATAGATGGACATAGCAGGACGTAGTAGGGCACCCCAGAACGTAGCAGGGCCACGGTGGCAGCTGCAACCAAGATCTTGGTGCCATCCTAATCCAAGGACATTTGCAGGGTGAAAAGAAGACATAAGGACTCCGGGGAGTACGACCAGTAATGTTTTAGGTAATGGTTTTAGTTTCCATTAAAAAATAGGAACAGGCACAGTAACAATGATGGAGGTTTTCCTTTCTTAACATATTATGCTTTAACAACTGCACTTCTCTAACTGCTTATCATAAAAAATTCAGTCCATCTCTCAGGACGGCTGACACATCCTGCACACCTCTTAACTAATCTATTGCAAGTATGAAAGATGCTATGTTGAAAGCAGGAGATTAGACATATATGCCTCCTTATAATACCTTGTTAAACCTGTCTAAAATGTGAGTTTGAGGGTAGGATTGTGTTTCTTGGGGAGATGAAGTGAGTTGCCATTTAAATCTTGACATAGTACATAACTACCAAAAGAAACTGGTAAATACAATGGACAGAATAACTTATCAAGTGATTCAACATTGAGATTCAGTCTGACAAATATTAAATTAAAGTACAACAGCAATGTATAGTGTTTACTGCAAACAATGTTAACACACAGTTTCATCAAAACATCTGCTGGGTGACTATTTGAGCTCAACCTGAGAGGAAATTTATAAACAGGATGTAAAGTGCATGGGGATTTTCCCTCTGCTCTGCACATGGCAACCAGAGAGAACTCTTGAGAACTCTTCTTTTGCGCACACTGTTAATGAACGATAGGAATAAGATACAGAATTCCACTTAATTGTGATAATCCAAAATAAATTTTACATTTTGTTGGACCTAATGACAAATGTTGATCATTTTGCATAATTAATTATAATGATCAAAAAGCATGTGTAGAGTCACCTCACTGTAGAATCTAAGCAGGCCATATCATTGACTTTAAAGTGGCTATATGTAACTTTCAGTTTATATTGATTCTAGCGGCCACTTTGGACAAAAGCGGTAGTGTTTTTTACCACACCTGCTGTCCTGAAGGTCTTTTCTTTACGGTGCTGTATTGCCCACTGTATTACACAATGAGTTAGCATTACTGCCGATGAATATTTTGCTCAGACAGAAAATCATTCATTTACAATAAGAGAATACATTACAGATTAATTGTTGCATTTCAAGTGTTGCATATGGAAACTTAGACTGGATGCATGGTGAATAAACGTTATCACTGTTACTGTGTCATGAGCCAAAGCATTAATAGATTGTTGTAGCAACCAACGTAATAATAACTTAGATTAATATAGAGCATTTCATGAAACCCACAGACGAGGGAAAAGAAAATAGTAGGCAATTTTTTTCTGTGATGTTACTGGCCAAGAATCAGCCATAACTTGATAACTTCTAAAATAAAATAAAAATACAATTAGGCCTGTATAAAGAAATCTCCTGCTACCTTTTACCGGGATGGATAAACTAACACAAGCTTTCTTACAATTAAATCTGTCAGAATGTTATAGCGCGGTCTACCTGCCTAAATCATTCTGTGACTTTGCGAGGAAAACTGGACCTGGGCAGAGGCATTAATAAAACACTATATAATAAATTATTTTCACTGTTAGTCTTGTTTCCTGTTACAGGTCATTTATGATCATCAGATGACAAATTTCACAGTTTCAGAAACATTAAAAAGTTACATATGTCACTTTAAGAAGAGAAATATTTTTATTCTGGTATCTTTTGATTCTGGTGTAACATTCTAGACTGTCAAAGTAACACAAGTATCACTAAAAAATTGACATGTTGCCATTTTTGAACCTGTATTACTTGTCCTGAAGAATCCATAGTATAAAGTGTTCACCCACATTGTGTCTGTGGCCAAATGGAAAAAGATTGTTGCCTCCGCATGTGGGTGCTCCACAGAGGCATTTGACGGAGCCAGGCGACCAATAATGTTCCAGATGGATTTGGAATTAAACCAAAACCTGTTTTCCAAACAGGCACAGTTTATCAATGGTTTGGTTTTAAAGAAGGAAGATACTGGAAAGAAAGCATATATCGCCAAACGCGCCCGAGACCAAATAGAATATTTAGCGAGACCATTGGCTAAGTCAAAGACAAGTCAAAGTGCAAGTTCTAACAAGTCTAAGACAGAACCAAGACGTATTTCATCAAACACAGAGGTTGTGTGATAACATTAGTCCCGTGCGAATCAGCATCTTGGGTCATATTGGCTGATTGGCAATAATAAATGAAAGTTTGACAAAGTAAAATACAGACTTAACTTATCACTTGAGAATGGCTCCACAAAACACAGACATGGGGGGATCATTTCTAACTTACATGAGGTCCCCTGGTAATACTAGTCCCGTGCGAATAGGGTTTTATCCTTACATCTGCTGCTCCTGTTAATACTAAGTGATCATAAGGGCATTGTTAAGGAGAAAGTCATGCAAGTTTATAGCAAATTGTATTGTGATAATCCCAAATAAATGGTTGGGGGGGACATGCGATTTTATATTTAGTTTGACTTAATAAAAGCAAACTTCCTGTCAGCAATGTTAGCAATTTACTACAGTAATGTGACATGTTTTAGTAAAATGCATTATAAGATAAAGCACATAGTGCAGTAGCATAGGTTGCTATACACAGATAACCAAAAACCACTGCAACATTTATTTTCTGATGAACATGTCTCTGCTTTCTATTCTCCCTCCAACTCTCCTCTCTTTCACTTCTCCATCTTTACCTCCCACTCCCTCTTTAATCTGAGTCATTCAGGCTCATGTCTAACACATCACAATCACAGTGGGCTGACAGTTACAGGCCACCAATGCTGTGTTTGATACATTGCAGCTTACAAATTAGACCCTGGAGAGGACAGCTCTGCTGTAACCCTGGGGAAATAGGCAAACCTCTTACTAAGTAGCATTATCATCACCTGTCTCACATCACACTCTGCTGTCAACCCATAATTAGTAGGGCAGTAATGATACACCAAATCCAGGATTCGATTCTTATCACAATTTTTTGCCCCATGATTCGATACAAAACTTGATTCTTTGGGAAAATCGGTTTGTGCCGTGTGGTATTTTTTTGCCACGTCATCATTTAGTCACGGATTATATGCCACTTTGCAACACAGTAATACAACAGAGACCTTATGTATTGATATTGATTGATTTCAATATCGATCAATCCAACAACAATTATTCTTTCTACCTTAAAATAATGTTTCTAAATTTGTTTCAATGGTTTATTAACCACCGTTTGAATGAGACATGTAAAATAATGGTAATGGTAATGGTAAGAGTAATGGACAATTCCGCTCCCAACCTGTAGGGGGACCGAAGAGGAAAAGTCCTTTGGTGCCTACTGTAAAGGTGCTGGTTGACAAGTAACTAATGCTAATGCTTGGTCTATAACGTTAGCTAGCTAATTCTTGGTGGTTAACATATGATTATGACATTGTTTAACACACTCATTTATTTTTAGTATGATTGTTTTGACCACGGTTAACAACTCTGAGCTAACCCACGGATGTATCACCCTGTAGTCAAGACCCCCTTTTGTCAAGTCCAAGACAAGTCAGAGACCAGGACTTATTCGAGTCCAAGTCAAGACAGAGTCCAAAGAGGTTCAAGTCCGAGTCAAGACCGAGTCCAAAGAGGTTCGAGTCCGAGTCCAGACCGAGTCCAGGACAGAAAAAAAGGTCTTATGTATGACAGTATCAAGACAATCAATTTGGGTTATTTGTTGATATAAAAGCAAAAACAGTGTCAGAACACCCAGGATTTATGAGTATAGCCATTCCCCTTGATATCCTATGGTGATAACTCATAATAGCTACATAGACACTATTGCTACAGTAGTACTAGGACTGAGCGTTTGAGCAACTAAATGACAACATAGATTCACTCCAGATGTAGTGTAGAAATGAAGTGACCAGTACTACTGAGTGTAGCCCTATGGTTGGTTTATGGCTTCCCTAAAAAATATTGTATTCTATTGTTATTTGGACGTGGGTTAATAGGAAAAAC
>JABXJD010000045.1:0-35000 GCA_013375575.1 Percina caprodes | reverse complement strand
AACTGAGGTAGCGGGGCTTTCGCACTGCGCTCCCCTCTATTCACCTGGCGAATGTCCGCTGGAAAAATCATGCAGACCCCACTTAGAGTCACTATTCATAAACTGCAAACCCTTTTATTTACCGCGGAAGTTTTCCTCGCTCATTCTGGTCGCCGTCTACATCCCACCTCAGGCCTGTGTTAGTGAGGCGTTACTACACCTGGCCGACCAGATAAGTAACGTGGAGAAAAAACATCCTGACTACCTGCTCATTGTTTTTGGGGACTTCAACAGAGCAAACCTCAGCCATGAACTTCCAAAGTATAGACAGCATATTAAGTGTCCCACCAGGGACACTAACATACTGGACGACGCTATACTACATTAAAGGACGCCTATTGCTCTGTCCCACGTGCAGCCTTGGGACTCTCTGATCACTGTCTGGTTCATCTTGTCCTGACATACATGCAGAAACTAAAATCTGTTAAACCTGTTGTTAAGAGGGTGAAAAGATGGACCAACGAGTCACAGCTGGATTTACAGGCCTGCTTTGACTATACTGATTGGAGTGTTTTTGAGGCTGCAGCCACGGATCTGGTCGAACTAACTGACACTGTGACATCTTACATCAGCTTCTGTGAGGACATGTGTGTGCCGACTAAAACCTTCTGCACATACAACAACCAAAAACCCTGGTTTACAGCAAGACTCAGGCAGCTTCGTCAGTCAAAAGAGGAGGCCTTCAGAAGTGGGGACAGAGTCTTGTATAACCAGGCCAGGAACACACTGACCAAAGAGATCAAAGCAGCTAAGAGGAGCTATGCTAATAAGCTGGAAAACAGCTTTAAAAACAATGACCCTCGGTCAGTGTGCAGAGGCCTGCAGACACTCACAAACTACAGGAGACCATCCCCCAACACTGCTGGTCCTCAACCACTGGCTGACGAGCTGAATAGCTTTTACTGTAGGTTTGCAAATCCCACAGTCACACCCCTCTCCCACACCAACTCATCAACTCATACTTCAGTCAGTCACCTCCCCCCCTCTGACCCCTCACCTGCACTTACAATCTGTGAAGTGGATGTGCGCCAGCTCTTCCAGAGGCAAAAAAACCAGAAAGGCTCCTGGCCCAGATGGTGTGTCACCATCCTGCCTGAAAATCTGTGCAGACCAGCTGGCCCCCATGTTCACTCAGATCTTCAACAGATCTCTGGAGCTATCTGAAGTTCCATCCTGCTTCAAACGCTCCACAATCATCCCAGTCCCCAAAAAACACTCCATCTCTGGACTAAATGACTACAGGCCTGTCGTCCTGACATCTGTAGTCATGAAGTCCTTTGAAAGACTGGTGTTGGCCCACCTGAAGGACCCCCTGCAGTTTGCCTACAGGGCTAACAGGTCTGTGGACGATGCAGTCAACTTGGGACTGCATTACATCCTGCAACACCTCAACTCTCCAGGGGCTTATGAAAGGATCCTGTTCGTGGACTTCAGCTCGGCGTTCAACACCATCATACTAGACATCCTCAGCACCAAACTCTCCCAGCTCACTGTGCCAGCCTCCACCTGTCAGTGGATCACAAACTTCCTGACTGACAGGAGTCAGCAGGTGAGGCTGGGGAACATGACATCCAGCACTGGCGCCTCCCAGGGGTGTGTGCTCTCCCCACTGCTTCTCTCCCTCTACACCAATGACTGCACCTCAGGAGACCCATCTGTTAAACTCTTGAAGTTTGCTGACGACACAACGACTCATCGGCCTCATCCGGGACGGTGATGAGTTGGCCTACAGACGGGAGGTAGATCAGCTGGCTCTCTGGTACAGTCAGAACAACCTTGAGCTTAACCTGCTCAAAATTGTGGAGATAATCGTGGACTTCAGGAAGAGACCCCCCACTCTTCCCCCCATCACCATACTCAACAGCCCTGTGTCTGCTGTGGAATCCTTCAGGTTTCTGGGATCCACTATATCCCAGGACCTGAAGTGGGAGCCCAACACAGACATCATCATCAGAAAGGCCCAGCAGAGGATGTACTTCCTGCGCCAGCTCAGGAAGCTTAACCTGCCTAAGGAGCTAGTGGTCCACTTCTACACAGCCATCGTCCAGTCTGTCCTCTGCACGTCCATCACTGTCTGGTTTGGATCTGCCACCAAAAAGGACAGGAGCAGACTACAACGGTCTGCAGAAAATGACTTGTACTCTTCCAGAGTCAGGAAACGGGCAGGAACCATCACTGCAGACTCATCTTACCCCGGACACAACCTGTTCTAGCTTCTCCCCTCTGGTAGGCGCTACAGAGCACTGTACGCCAAAACCAACAGACTCAGGAACAGTTTCTACCCACAAGCCATCTCTCTGATGAACAGCTGACTATTGAACCACAGTGTCAATTCTGGTCAGTAACCCAGTAACACTGTCTCCAAACAGCACCTGTTTACTGGTTCCACTATTATTCCACTCAGTTAGTATTATTTATCATTCCCATTCTCATCTCACTTCTATTTGTTATTTATTCATCATTCTCATTTCCTATTTCAGAACTGTTCATAATGTTCATACTGTTCATATTGTAATATAATAACTTAATACTATTTATCCCAGTACCCTTTGTACTGTGTTCTACATTTAAATAATTTTTATTGGACTCTTCATTGCACTTATGCCTCTATATTGTTTCTGTTTAGAGTATGTATGTATTAGTGTGTATATATTGTTTGTTTGTTTTGTATGTGTAAGCACATTGAGAGCATATATCTATGCTCCAAAGAAAAATTCCTCGTATGTGTCTTCATACATGGCCAATACAGCTGATTCGGATTCTGATACCCCATTCCTCAATCCAATTGAGGAATTATTTTCTGGCTTGGCGTTTGAAAGTCTACAACCTCCAACCACACCTCTCAAAAAGGTTAGAACAAGTATTGTGTATAAATATGATGAGCACAAATCTACACAAGATGCCGCAGTAAGTCCAAAATGTGTAAGTGACATGTGCCAGGAAAAAACCTAAATAGTCAATAGAATAAAGAACATACATGAACAGGAGTTTTGAATTTTGGTTTGAATAAAGTGGTGAACTTTTTGAAGTCAATCGACTCACATCCCAGAATCAGTACACATATTATCCCACGCTTCCTTCCGTTTTTGTTGTTCCTGCGTATTTACATAGAGCTATCGGGTCGCAGGTGAAAGCACGTCTGTAGTGTTCTTTGTCCTATGGTTCTCTCCGTCATGCAGCCTGGCCCTGTACCCATACATGCATGCCCTGTACTGGGGTTAGCTTCTGTTTTGGTGAAAGGGGGCTTTGCATTTTCCTTTACTTTGTTACAGTAAGCTAGGTTAGCCTCCTTGTGCACGCTTCTCAAATGTACTTTCAAATTTGTGGGATTTTTCCCCTTTAATTAATTGTCCACATATTTACCACCTTCCACTGCAAGGCACTTGCTTTTATCTGACACTGTAATCAAATAGGACTCTGCCGCTTTCTTCTGACTTTTGGTACCACCATGATGCCAGGCGAGGGGCACGGACTATGTTGTGTTCAATTTGACATGGAATGTTGGAATTTCTGGGTTCCAAGTTGGAAACTATATGTCTATGGTATGGACTGTATAAAACAGTTCTATGGTCGGAAATGTCAACTCTGAAAGATGTAAAGTTATTTGCTCTGTGAAAGACCTTGACTAAGAGGAAAACTAGTACTCAATCAATCTATTTTATTTTAGTTAGTTTTGCAAACAGACATTACAGTTTTAGTTAGTTATCGGTTTTTTGTAATGCCTTGTTTTTAATTTTTATTTTAGTTAACGGAAATGTTTTTTCCCACCTAGTTTTCATTAATTTGTTCGTTTTCATTAACGATTATAACCTTGCTGAGTTGATGTGGCCAGACCTAACAGAAGGCGGGATCCATAAACTCCATCCTTATTTTTTATAACAATGTTTTAATTAATTGTTCCTTGGCAATCCCCTGTTTGCACTGCAATTTTACTGCAAATGTATTTATATTTTATTTATTGTATTGATTACTGTACTGGAATTCTACTGTTATTTGTATTTTTTGTTGTCAAAAACAGTGTGTTGTTGCTGATTTGAAAGCGTAATTCAAGTGGTGCATGTTTTTACCACTTTGTTGCAAAAATGCCATTTTGAAAAAGGATTGTTACGTTTAAATTGCAGTTTCATCTTGACATAGAAGTGAGATATTTATCTCCAAATGTCTTATTTAGCTTGTGTGAAGAGTTTTGACACAATGAGCCACAAGTGTGTCGGCAATCAGCAAAAACTGTTAAGTGTACTGAAACCTTTATTTAACCAGTATAAAAAAACTCCTTGAGATTAAAAATCTCTTTTACAAGAGTGTCCTGGCAAGTGGCAGCAGCACGGTTTCAAATAGACAGAGACACTTACAGGTAAATACATAAACACACTTTCACTCATATTCAAACAACAATGTCATCATAAAAAACCTGGGTCCTAAATCAATTTAAAAACAGTGACATACAGACTGCCTTTCTGCAAGGTCCTTTTAAAAGCCTTTAAAAGAATAAATAATAAATAATAATAATAATTGTTATTTACATTGCAATATAAATGAAAAGAAAACTTAATTTATTAATATTTCTTTATATTGTGCATTAGTAATTGTATTACAACAACAAAAATCACAAAAACACTGCTCTGCAGTTTGTAACTCTTTGGTACAAACACATTTAACACTTTGGTACAAACACTTTTCATCATATTTCATAATTCCTTGGGTATCAATAACTGTCTCTCTTTGGTAAACATAAGTATGTGTTGTAAACATGAATATGTGCTCACTTTTTTGAGCTGTAGTTGTATGTATATTGTATATTGGCTCGCTTTTGGGGCTTTACTTTCCGCGAACTGGGTTATAGGTTTCCAGGTTGAGGTGACAAATGCATTGAACAATGTACAGTATTTATTTATTATTTAGTACTTGACCATTTCATTTTTGTGCAATATTTATTTATTTGTCTACTTATCTACTTTCACACAATGTGTATTCAAAGCTATTTTATATATGTATACAGTTGCTCTCCGGACTCAGGACTGTGCACCAGCCCCCCTTCTTTCTCTGCACTACCTACACTTTATATTTTTGACTTTATATTTTTGATATTTTATATTGTTATCTTATATTTTTGTGTCAACACTGTAAATGGATTGCTCCAATTTCATTGCACAGGTACTGTGTACTTGAGTATAATGACAATAAAGGAATTCTATTATATTCTTATGTATCAAAATAAAAATACTGATGAAAACCCTAGTCGGTCTAGAGATGCCAGTTCCGTCATCTCAAGCCACTGTGACCACGGTTGTCAGTGAGTAAGAAAATGAGCACACTAATGCCTCAACTCACATCCTGTCTGTTATATTACTCTAAAAGGGCAGTGATCACTGAATTTACTGCATGCTTAACCCACAGAATACTGCACACAGCCTTGGGAATAGGGACCTGAAGAAAGTTTACCCTCAGAACAAGAACATTTGTAATGCCTAAATCATCAACACAACTGTAATATATTTCAGATTGTCTGTTTAACTCCCCTTTACCCAGCCATCACAGGATCATCACTCACACTCTGCTACTACTTTCAGCTGGCTATTTGGCTTGTGGCCTTCACTACAAAGGGGCTCTACAAAGTCACAACCGTTGGCCCCACAATGATGGAACATCTGCACAAAAAAAAACTCGTAACCTCTTCCACCACAGGCTGAGAACTTGTGTTTATACTGTGCCTTGGTACATAAAATAAAATCTTCAAAGTCAGCTAAATAAATGTAATCCATAAACATGTAAACTTTGATGTGGTTTTCCCTCTGTACGCCATGAGCTTGGTCACCCTCCATTGTCATCACAAAAGCCTCTATGAAGTAAATAATAATCAAGATAAAAATATTTTCTTATCAAAAGTTCTCTTACCTGTCCTGTGACTGCTCCTCATACATCCTCTCCTTTCCCTCTTTGAAGAGCCGGATGGCCCGTTTGGATTTCCTCATAAGACTATCAATGTAGATTTTAAAGTACTCATTCTCACTGAGCTGTGTGAGTCTCTGGTTCTCTTCATATTTTCCTAGTGTAAGTCGCAGGTGCTGGTAGGCATCAGGTAAGATATCCAGGATGTATGGTGGACTGTTTTTCAGCTGGAGTCTAGGATTTTGGCAAAGGCGGACCTGTTTCAAAGAAATCCATTAATGACTACTTGCTCCAACATTTATTTGTGTTTACACATGAGAAAAAGTGAGCTCTGAACTCTGTTTAATCTGCTCAAAGGCAAACTCTAAGATGTCACTCAGGTCAATAATGTAATTATAGTATTGTGCAAATTCCCATATTATCTTTACTGCAAAGACACATATCTAGGTATTAACTTTGTTCAGCCAACACACTAACAATGTTACCAGGACCTTTATTTAGTTATTTGGTTGAATAAGGTTTAACAAATCAGTGATATACTGTTCTTGGACACCCAGTCAATGAATTATAATAGATTTTGACAAATATGTGCCAGCCATGTGTAACATTAGAGGGTATAAAACATATACTTTAATTAACTGAATACACAATCTGAAAATGATCAAAGAACACATGTGCACCCCTTTAGCTCCATCTCTACATGTGCATCTACAACAAAGTGCCTCCTACCATCTGGCAGACAGATCTGATGGGTTTATCACTTCAAACTTACAACTTTATCCATGAGTTTCCAGGTTTTCTCCACAGTCCGCCGGTCAGCAGCTGCTTGTTTCACTGGCCCCACTGCATCCTGGATGGCATCAAAAATGCCTAAAATCCGACCCTTACTTCGGTTTGGTCCCCGTCCTCCAGGGTTTCGGCCACTGAGAGCAGTAGCCATTTTCTATAGACTGAACCAAAAAACGTCATTATTGCAGACAGTAAAATTGGCCTTTTTTTAGTTCCATAATCAATCAGAGTTGTGCTATAGTTTGGTTCCTATCCATAGACAGATTTTAGTTTTTCTGCTCTTCTGGCAGATTTTTATTGTTGTTTGTCTAACAGATTTCCTCAACTGGATCAAATTCTGATAGTTCCGCGAGGTTGTGATGCTGGAAAAACTTCCACTAATTTACAGATGTCTCTTTCCTCATGTAAGTTATGGGGGAAAGTATTCTTATGCACCATTACATCGTGTGACGGACACGGAAGTTGCAATTTTACTGTTTGGCCGCTGTGTCAAATTGGCTTCAAAGCCCAGCACACTTCCTGGGGGCCTAAATCAAATAGATAGTATGCATCCAAAGGCTGGTGATATTAACTGTGTGTACATCAGCAAGGATTTATGAGATTACTTCACTGTTTGTCACTGACAGTTGCCTACTATTTCACCTACCTCTGAAAGGTGTTAGTGGAACACAAGCAGCATGCCACTCTGACAACTGGCACATGCCACTGTAGTGAGCGACATGAGCTGCCAGAGGATCGGCTATTGCCGCTGTACCACAGTGGCATGCCATCAGCCACTTTTCCATCTCAACGCTACTGCTTATTGTTTCATCACACATACATAATATGTCCATTTAGTTTACAGTTTGTTATTTATTTTGTTATTATTTTATTGTATTGTCTAGACAATTAGGGTTATTATTTTATCTTGTCTTGTAAGTAAGTTGACAACAGAGGCCTACGGCATATGTGGTGATGACTAGTGGGGGTGAGGTGGGGTTTGGAAAGGGAGAGAATGTGTTAATGTTGTAAATTGTATGTTTTGTCTTTAGTTTAAAAACATAATAATTGTTAATCACAAAACATTGTGAGATAGGGCATGCCTTGGCAGAGGTCTGCTCTCTTTAATTGCTTCAGTTACCCTTATTACTGTTCAACAGAAACCTCAAAGGTCTCTTTGTCTTTGACTGATGCCTAACAGGCCTGTTTGTGAAAAGGTTCAAGGACCACCGAAGGTATTTGAAGGTTCAGAGGGTCTACAATTCAATGCAGAAAAGTTCAGTGTTATTTTATTTACCAGAGGTTATTATCATGAGAGAATGTGCTACTGACATCAGAGAAATGTCTTTACACAATCATAACTCGTTTTAAATGCTTAGGGCCTATTGTTTTATAGCCTCCTGGGTGGGCTTCATTCTTTTGTGTTTATGTCTGGTTGGACAGTTTACCCCCTTCTTTATGCATGCTGTTGTCTTCGCTCAGAAGTGTTTTTGTCCACTGATGATCATGTGATTTTCACACATAATAATTCGTGATTTAACTGCAAAATGAAACTGCCACCTGATTACATGTAACACACTGCGGTAGTTTTTAATTTTGTGGTCAGATTAAGGATTAGGCTACTTTACACGGGTTATCACTGGTTGTCCTACTGTATATGGAGTTGGTGTGCTAATTGTTTGTGATGATGCTGCGTTGATCTGGTGTTACTTATGGTTTTGCTGTTGTTAAGGTACCATCCAATTTTGTTTTCCGTTGGTTGAATTTAAGGCGACTGTGACCGAGCTGCCGGAGCAACTCACACACGCCCGTGAAGCCCAGACCCAGAGATCCCTTTACGGTCATTGTAGCTTTCACGAACTCACAAAAATCGATCATTAGCTGGGGGAAAGTACTAACTTACCAAACCACCAGGGAACGTCTGCTGGGATCGCTGCTGAACTCGGTCCACATGCAGCGAACAAAAATTAAGGAGTGTCCAAGAGTCCAAAGGGAAAGAGTGGCAGGAAAAGTATCCAGCGTGTTTAATCCCGTTACTTCACTTAAAATCCTCCATATTTTATATACGTTTTATGAAGGCTGTTCCCCAGCTGCTGTCTGAGGAGTTGGATTAACGCCGACCGATGTCTGTACAGCAGGCAATGTTTTGCACAGCCACAGTGTAAAGTTAGCTGTTCTAAAAACCAATTACATATTTAGTTGTGCATTTCAAAATAAAACCTCCATATGAAAACAAAATCATTTATATTCAATATGCATTTTGCCGATATTTACTCTTTTCTTTTCTTGAATTTTGTCGTTCAAGTGTTTTGAGTTAAGCATGTTATTCTAATGTCCTTGTCCATGTTCGCCTAATTGTCCTTTTCGCCTAACAATGGAAGGCTACATGTTCATTTCTTTAATCTGAAGGAAGGCTGATTACTTCCTGTGGTGTCTGCCTTTGTTCCGGCTGGCTTGATGCAGTTGTTCCAGCGGTAGGAGGGCCAATAGGCGTATGAAGCAATATTTTCCAGGAACCGAAACACACAATGAAAGAAGCGCCCTGCATTGGTGCTCTAAGGCTGTCACTAATGTCAGGGTTGACTCAGAAAGAACAGCGACCTCCGTTTCCAATTGCCAACATAAATGCTTTTTGATGACCCAGGGGACAACGTTGATAGCCATCGGCCTAATAACATTGTATGGTCACTGCCGACTGAATGTCTTCCTCGTCAGCTTTTGAATTTCTGTTCATTTGTTTTTGTTGTGTTCTATGTTGTGATGACTAGAAGAGCACATTTTGGCTACATGGGTGTTTCTGCAACTACTGGCATTTTAAAGTACTCGTAGATACATTTGGGATTTATGATAAAGTATATATTATAGGAGGCTTAAAAAATATAATGAAAGTGCTATGACACATCTTCACATAAAACTAATTACAATATTATGTGATTTAATAAAATTCATGAAGCTGTTGGATACGTAAAACGAGCTATATTCATTACAATAAGACATTATTTCAAATGAAATTGTTTCATATGAATATTACTTAACACAAAATCCTTACTTGTTTAATGATCATTTAAAGGATTTTTTTTATCTAAATGTGCCTGTCCCACACTTCTAAGTCCTTACAGCTATAGTAAAGGTATTTTCAAATCTAGTGTTAGATACAGTATACTGTATGGATACAACACAAGGAACAGAAGAAAGATAGGAAAAACTGTATTTCTTGAAAGGTAATTTGTATGATGGTTATTATTTACATCTAACATTTACTGCACTTGTATGCACATTTACTGTTTACATTTACTAAATTAAAACATAATTACACATTTCTTTCAAGTTATTTGCAGAGCAGTCATTGGAAATGGGAAATCTTAGATCTCAAGCTGGGAAATCTTAGATCTCCAGCTCTTTTTAAAATGTTCATTAATATTTAAAAAAGAAACCCTGCAAGTAAAAAAAAAGAGAATCTAAGACATAAAATAAAAAATAAAAATGTCATTGTTAAAAAAAAAATTTATGAAGCTGTCCTAGAGCCTGGCAATGTGGGACCATATGTGATACTGTCTGCTGGTGTGCAGCAGGCACAACAGTTTGTTGTGGGTTGATTGGGGTCTTTAATAATCCTGTTGGCCTTCTTCCTGCACTGCTAGATGTAGAAGTCCTAGTTTTGTCCTAGTGATGTGCTGAGCAGTTTTTTTTACCAGTACCAGTTGTGCCTTCATCTGCGGGTGGTGCAACAGCCATGCATGCATTGCATTATGCTTTTATTTTGGAAGCAAATTGAAAAACTTCCGGTGTTGCTTATGCTTAATGTCTTGATACAACCACAATGGGGATGGACAGGAGAAGAGCCAATCCCAAATAAAGCTACGTCTCACTCGAAACAACAGGGGTGGAGAACATACATTGTAAACATTCAGAATTTGATAATATAATGCCTAAAATCTGTTTCAAAGTTATTCCTCATTTGGGAAAAACACAATTTTGCAGAGTAAAAGAATCAACAGCAAACTGTTCTCCAACTGTCTTCAACATTCTGAAACCAGAAAACAACTCATGTTGAGGATGACTCATTTTCACTCCTACCACCTAAGAAGAGGCAAAAATTGTTACAAAACATAGGTAGGGTAGAGATTTGGCATAAACTGTATTACTAATCTTGAAACCTATTTTTAGTAGAGTTCACAGAATGAATGAACAGAATTTCCTCTGTAACAGAAGTTTTGCTCCATTGATTTGCCGGACTAGTCAGAAAGACTGAGGGGAAATGACACAAAGTAATTTTAAAAACCTAAAAGATTTGGGGCATATATATATATATATATATATATACACATATACACACTGTTAGACTTTGCTGTAATTTCTACACTCACCTATAGGATTATTAGGAACACCATACTAATACTGTGTTTGACCCCCTTTCGGTTGCCATTTGGAAACGAGCAACGTCTTGCTTTCTTTACAAATTTTGCTTTGTTTAAATGCCACAGGCATTGGAACCACAAACAGTCACAGATTGAAAAACAAACTCTGTTCAGTAGTACCCTTGCTTGTAAAGTCAAAGGATGTTTCTTTGTGGCTGATAATTTCTCAGCTTTGTGCACTGATTTGAAAATTCACATCAGAGATGGAAAGAAAGTTTGCTGCCCCTACAATAACTGCAGCAAATATTTCAGAGTCAGAACATCGTTGTTTGCAAAAGTGCTACATTTGATGCAGCAGGTTTTGTTGCCGAAGCACATTCTGCGCACATTCAACAAATTCTTGTGATACCAGGTGATCATGCTAGAATGACAGAAGTAATCCTTTTGAATTATATTCTTAATGTCACTTGGATTATTATTATAGTTTCCATTAGCTGAGACGACAAAAACACAAAGTTATTACGATTTAGATATTTTAAATTATACTGAATATTATATGATGGCTTATGTGCAAATAAATGCATTACAGAACTTTTATGACTATCAAAGTTCATGTTAACTTACTCAAACTACGGCTAGCTAGCTAACATTAAGTTTGCTGTCAAAAAATACACAAATACATGCTACTCTCTTTACTTGCCTGACGAACTGTACTATTTAAGTGGAAAGATACTGCTTCTCCCTGTCAGTCACACTACTGGATTAAAGATGTTATGCTTTGTCTAAAACTTGAAAAAGTCATTTACTCCACTTGAAAGTCTGTGTATAAGTTCTATAGAGTATGAGGCGAAATCGATCGAAATTCACTATCTCGAATTACAAAATGAAATTGTTGATGCTGCCACGCCCCCATGTCACGTCTGGTTGGCTTGTCAAGCAGAAAAAAAGTTTAAGTGCTGCAAGTAAACCTCCTCTAACTTAGCTACAGGCAGTCAAAAGAGCATGAAAGAGCAAAAAGCATGGCAACTGCAGATGCAGGAGACCCATTGACATTTAACCCCCCTCCTCTTTCACTAAAGTCGGGATGTAGGACCTGCGGTACCTCTCCTTCTTACACCGTGGGTGTATCAGTCTGCTGCTGAAGGAGCTGCTCAGGGACCCCAAAGTGGTGTAGTGCAGGGGGTGAGAGGTGTTGTCCATGATGGATGTCAACTTAGCTAACATCCTGCTCTCCCCCACTTTCTCTACAGGGTCCAGAGGACAGTCCTGGACAAAGCTTGCTCTCCTGATCAGTCTATTGAGTCTGCTCCTGTCCTGGTCCGAGCTGCCCCCCCCCCAGCAGACCACAGCATAAAGGATGGCAGAGGCCACCACAGAAACATGAAAAGTCCTGAGGAGAGTCCTGCACACTCCAAAGGACCTGAGTCTCTTCAGCAGATGGAGGCGACTCTGGCCCTTCTTGTAGAGTGCATTGGTGTTATCAGTCCAGTTCAGTTTATTGTTTAGGTGAACACCCAGGAATCTGTATCTCTCCACTACCTCAATATCCGATCCCTGGATGCTCACCAGTGAAATGGGATGTTTTCCTCCTAAAGTCGACAATCATCTCCTTCGTCTTGCTGGTGTTAAGCTGAAGCTCACACCAGCTGACAAAGTCCCTGATAATCACCCTGTATTCCAGATTGTTCCCCTCAGAAACACAACCAACAACGGCTGTGTCATCGGAGAACTTCTGGATGTGGCAGTGGGTGGTGTTGTGCGAGAAGTCTGAGGTGTAGAGGGTGAAGAGAAAGGGGGAGAGCACCGTACCCTGAGGGGCACCTGTGCTGCAGTGCACCACGTCAGACACACAGTGATGGAGCCTCACATACTGTGGTCTGTTGGTGAGGTAGTCCGTAGTCCATGCAGCTAGGTGTTGGTCCACTCCGGCACTCTCCATCTTCACTCTGAGCAGCGAAGGCTGGATGGTGTTAAAAGCACTGGAGAAGTCGAAAAACATGACTCTCACAGTGCTCCCGCTGTCCTCCAGGTGGAGCAGTGATCTGTGCAGCAGGTAGATCACTGCATCGTCCACCCCAATCGCAGGCTGGTAAGCAAACTGCAGGGGGTCCAGCTGTGTGCCCACCAAGAGTCGAAGGTGATGCAGGATGATCCTCTCCATGGTCTTCATCAGTTGAGAAGTCAAGGCAACAGGCCTGAAGTGGTTTGGCTCCTTGGGGCGCGGCGACTTTGGTACCGGGACCACACAAGAGGTCTTCCACAGGGCTGGGACCTTCTCCAGGCTCAGGCTCAGGTTGAGTAATTGCCTGAACCCACCACAGAGCTGGTCAGCACAGTCCCTGAGGAGACTTGGGCTGATGCCGTCCGGGCCCGGGGCCTTCCTTGCCTTGATCTTCTTCAGTTGACTTCTCACCTGATCATCTGTTATGGAGAAGGGGGTGGAGGATGACTGGGGTGAGGGGGTGGTGGGGTGTGAGTGTCTCAGGGGGGAGGAGTGGGCTGGTGGGCTTATTGTTGTTGAGGGTCGCTGAAGGTGGCAGCCTGAGGAGGGGAGGGAGTAGGCCAGGGGAGGTGTGAAAGAGGGGGCTGATGGGTATGAGGAGGTAGAGTAAAATCTGTTAAAAAACAGATTCAGCTCATCTGCCCAGTCCTTGTCTCCGCTGGCTTGGTATCTCCCCACACCTTTACCTTGGCTTGAGAAGTTTTGCAGCCCTCTCCAGACGTCCCTGGCGTTGTTCTTTTCCAGACTCTTTTCTAATTTCCTCCCATAGATGACCTTCCCCTCCTGATCCTGAGCCGGAGTTCCTTCTGGACTCTGCGCAGCTCCTCTCTGTTCCCTGATGCAAAGACCCTCTTCTTTTCATTCAGCAGGGCCTTAATCTCAGAGGTCACCCAGGGCTTGTTGTTGGGAAAACACTGGACCAACTTGGAGGGCACAGTGTTCTCCACACAGAAGTTGATATAGTTTGTGATGCATTGGGTCATGCTGTCAATGTCGGTGCCAGGGGACTGCAGAGTGCTTCCCAGTCTGTAGTTTCAAAGCAGTCTCTGAGCCCATCACTGACCTCCACAGACCACTGCTTCACAAGCCTCTTCACAGGTTGTTGTTTGGTCACCACAGGGGAGTAGTCTGTCCCCAGATGGACGAGGTTGTAATCCGAGCGGCCGAGAAGGGGGAGGGGGGAATGCATCTTTGATGTTTGCATAGAGTAAATCCAAAGTTGTGACACCCCTGGTGTGGCATTTAACATACTGGGTGAAGGTGGGGAGAGCAGAGGACAGGGAAGCATGATTGAAGTTCCCGGAGATGATGAGGAGGGAATGGGGATGCTGGTTTTGAAGTTGAAAGACGACAGTGTGAATCTGATCTGTAGCTGCAGCAGCGAGCGCCAAGGGAGGATGTACACGGTCACAGCAATAACCTGAGAACTCTCTCGGGAGGTAGTATGGCCGCATGCTAACCGCTAACAGCTCCAAGTCTCTGGTACAGAGTTGCTCCTTCACACTGTGTCCCGGGTGGCACCACCTATCATTCACAAACACAGCGATCCCCGCTCCCTTCTTCTTACCGCTCTCTGTTGCTTTCCTGTCCGCTCGCAAAAGTTTGAAACCATCCAGGGTGAAGTGTGTGTTGGGAGAAAGTTCACAAAGCCACGTCTCGGTGAAACACATGAGGCTGCATTCCCTACTCCCTCTGCAGTCGGGTCAGTGGCATCAGCTCTTCCATCTTGTTGGAGAGAGATCTAACGTTCCCCATGATGACAGACGGTAAACATGGTTTATACCGTTTTTTTCCGCTCCCTGCGCTTCACATCCACTCTGCACCCTCTTCTCCTTCTCCGTAACTCCCTTGGGATATCCTGCCGCTCCGCACAGAGAAGGGGTGTGTGACGCAGGGCTAACAGCTGATCCCAGGTGTAGAACAATGGGGCCGTCGTTGAATGGGGTGCTTTGCTGGATGAGTTTCCCATAGACGTGCTAAAACGTTCCAAAAACAACAAGAGACAAGCTACGAATGTAACAATATGAACATCCCTAGCTGCCACTTGCTTAAAGTGTTGATGTGACAAAGAAAAAATAACAAAGAAAAAACAAAAACACCGTAAAAACACTAAAAAGATGTAGAAAACTGCAGAGCTGCTGTAACGAGCTGCCATCTTACTCCAAGTAGTATTGACTACCTGACAGACAGACCACAGTTTGTCCACCTGGACTGTGTTCTGTCTGATGTGGTGGTGAGTGGTACGGGGGCCCCACAGGGCACTGTGCAGTCTCCTTTTCTTTTCACCTTATACATCACAGACTTCCAGTACAACTCAGAGTCATGTCACCTACAGAGGTTTTCTGATGACTCTGCCATTGTTTGGTGTATAAGGGATGGACAGGAGGAAAAGTACAGAGTGCTGGTGGATGACTTTGTGGAGTGGTCTGTTAAGAACCCCCTGCTGCTGAATGTGGATAAAATGAGAGATGGTGATTAACTTTAGGAGGAAGGGAACGGCTCCGCAGCCCCTTTGCATCCTGGGAACAGACGTGGACATGATTGAGCAGTACAGATACCAGGGTGTCAACATCAACAGCAGGCTGAACTGGAAAACCAATAGCACTGTTGTTAACAAGGGGCTCAGCAGACTGTATTTCCTGAGGAAGCTGAGCTCCTTCAATGTGGGCAGCAAAATGTTGGAGATGTTCTACCAGTCTGTTGTGGCCAGCGTTCTGTTCTCCTCCGCCATCTGCTGGGGCAGCATCGGAGCCAGCGACACAAACAGACTGAACAAACTGATCAGGTTCAAGTCCCCAAACGGACCAAAGTACGGAGTGTGGATTGGTAGCTGGAGAGATGCCACTTCACCTCCTTGAGCAAGGCACCGTACCCCCCCAACCGCTCAGGGCGCTGGTCTAGCTGGCAGCCCACTCCCTCTGACATCTCTCCATTTGTGCATGAATAGGTCCTGAGCATGTGTATGTATTTCAGGCCTGTGTGTGTGGTGATTACTAACAAAGAGTGTAAATTGTAATCCCCACTGGGGATCAATAAACAGTATTAATTACAAGAAATTATAAATGATGTATGTACATTGTAGCCTAGTATTTCATTTATATTTATATTCTGTGCTGTGTGACTGATTTTGCTGCTGTAGTACTATCCCATTTTATTGGGATCAATAACTATATCTATCTATCTATCTATCTATCTATCTATCTATCTATCTATCTATCTATCTATCTATCTATCTATCTATCTATCTATCTATCTATCTATCTATCTAAAACTGCTCTCTCAGGAGGCGGCTGTTGTGAGGGACCATGATGGTTTTGATGGTTGTAACATCCTCAATGCAGGTTTTTATGTAGCCCAGGACTAATGGTTCACCTCTATGTTCACTTTATCTTCCTCTGTTGCTGCTTCTCTGAACATCTACCAGTCTGTGGTGTCAAAACAGTCCTGCAGCATTGGGACAGCTTCAATGGGCCACACAGTGATGGTTTTCTATGTGGATTTAGTATGGGGCAGTATGCAGGGACCAGCATGATAGAGATGTGGTCTGAAGTGGCGGTGGGGGTCTGTATGTTCCACTTCTGTTTGTGTCCACTTTGTGGAGTGTATTTCCCCCTTGTGTGGCGATGGTGATGTGCTGGTGGAACATGGGGAGTGTGTCTTGCAGGTGAACGTGGGTAAAGTCCCTTGCAACAACATACAGAGTGTGACGAAGGACGACCTCTGCAGGCAGGTAAAACTAGCTGCCGGAAAATCAGCCAATCAGGAGCGGCACTGCGCTCTGCTGCTCGCCGAAGAAGACAGCTTAAGTTTCAGTTACGGGAAAAGTTTGGAAGAGAGCTGGCGTCGAAAGACTGCACAGATATAAATAGATAAATAAAATAATACAGTGTTGCTGCAATTATTTCTAAGTTCCTAGATTGTGTGCGTGCAACTACCAGTAAATAATACTGATGTTTGTTATTCGTTTCTTACCTCATAATAAAGTTGCACTGTGTTTATTACACTGCAATAATATTGCGGCACGTTGCTGTTATTGTAACATGGCGGACAACGCTGCATAGTAAGGGAGGTGTTGTTTTGAAAGCCTTACGTTCTATATTGAATTATTTATGTTCTTGCACACATGTGTAACGATTGTGTTAAGGAGGAATTCTGCAGCTCATAATTACGTGTTAAACTGAATTTAGCATATTATGTATTGTTGCAGTTAATGTGCAGCAAATCAAACTTTGAAGGGATATAGTGTACTAATGCATTTCTAAGTTTTGTATTTAGTAATAAGCCTTCATTATGACACACACACATTCACAAACATCCTTTATTCCAATAAAACGCCTAAAAGGAACATCTCGTCTGCATTCTAATCGATGCCCCCTGGTGGCCACACCTTTTTAAAGACCAGCCAAATATACAGTCCTTCCCAATCACCAAAACATTTGGTCCTTCGAGTCGGATACAGCGTGGTCTGCTGGACACGCCAGGATGACGCCTCTCACACCCCTACTGCTGCATGAAGACGGGAGTGTCATGCGGAGAGCAGAAACTGCCTATCCGCGCCGGTCTGAGTATGCTGACCCCCTCTTACAGAGCACGACTGCCTCTGCCCGATGGAGGCCTGCCCCAGAAACAGCGCCTGACATCCTTGAAGCTCTTCATAAGCTGAGGGAAGATAATCAGAGGCTGCAGCAACAGGTAATGGACATGCACAGGCGACTTGATGCCCATACTTCCCGTCCAGACCTACCAGCACTGCAACAGACAGCCCCCTCACTTACCTACCCCAGCCCCCCAACAGCAGCCTCACATAGAGCAGGATGGCGACCGACCCACATCAATCTTGCCACCTGTGCAAGTTGGTGGTCACACTCTGCCTCCGGATGATGATGACTGGCCACCACCCCCAGTAGCAGATGACATTTATGAGCCATCATCACAGGACCTTATGGCAGAGCTCATAACAGCACTGAGAGACATTAGGACGACACATCAGCAGGAGTCTCCCAGTCGCCATGAGACAGTGTACCGTGGGCCTAAACCCACAATCCCTGCATTCACCAAAGGGGATCCGAGAGAGTTTGCCAGGCTTAAGGTCACTCTGGAGAACTTACTGTCTGTGGACGCTACAGAGCGTTTTAAATACCAGATCCTGGTGGACCACCTGAAGTATGAGGAGGCGCTGTTACTAGCGGACTCCTACACTAACTCACAGCAGCCCTACACTGACACTATGGCAAACCTAATTGAGCATTATGGACAGCGCTCAGAAAAAAAGCTGATCTAATGGAAGCCCCTAATATTGCACATGGTGACACCAGTGGTTTTAAGCGGTTCACCCTGAGAGTGAGAGCACTCGTAGGAATGTTAGACCAGCTTGGGGACAGCGGAAAGACTGAACTACACTGTGGTTCACATGTGACACGGCTGCTGTCCAAACTGCCTCATGATATACGGACTGAGTTTAAGAGATTCCTGTACCCAATGCATGTTACAATCCCAAGCCTCTTGCCCTTTTCTGACTGGCTTGACTATAAGCTCAAGATGCAAGAGACGGTGTATGAGCCTCTAAACGGTGAAGACAAGAACAGAGCAGGACCCAGGACAGAGCGTCACCGCAACAGTAATAGGGGTAAGAGTACCAGCATCATGCACACCACAGACCAACCTGAGAGCACGGCAATAGAGAAGGTCCACTCTAGCACCAAGCAGCCAGAGAGGACAGCATACTGCCCTTACTGCTCTAACACGCAACACTTCCTAGACAAGTGTGCAAACTTTGCACAGCTTACAGTGGAACAGATAGCAGCGTGGATCAAGTCTAACACCTTGGAGACATATGCAATCCTTGATGATGGGTCTGGCTGAGCACACTTACCCAATGAAGGTGCTTCAGAGAAAACACGAACATTTAAGAGGCCTCCCTTACCATACGATTAACAGACTGCAACCCCTGTTGTTAATAGGGTACGACTATACACTCCATCATAGTCAATCACTCCAGCGGAGGCTGTGCTAGCTAATCTCTGTAGACAGAAAGGCGCCTGCTGCGAGACCCTCAAAGAGCAGCTGAATACTGTGCAGAGATTGGAAAGCTGGTGAAAGTGGGCTATGCAGTTAAAGTGTCAGAAGAGGAGCTGAGTAAAGCAGCCGAGTCTTGGTTCATCCCACATCATATGGTGAGCCACAACGGAAAGAACAGGATTGTGTTCAACTGTTCCTTCATGTACAAGGAAAAAAACCTCAACGAGCTGCTGTTGCCTGGGCCCACCTTAAGTTCCAATCTACTAGGTGTACTACTGCGCTTCAGAAAGCATGCCATTGCTGTCAGCAGTGATATCAAAGGCATGTTTCACCAGGTGAGGCTGCTCTCGGAGGACAAGCCCTTGCTACGCTTCCTGTGATGAGATCTGAAGAGAGAGGAACAGCATCTACACATGGCAAGTCCTTCCATTTGGCACCACATGTAGCCCCTGCTGTGCTGCCTTTGCGCTGCAGAAACATGTGTTTGACCACAGTCAGCCAGGTGAAGATGTTCGAGTGTCTACAGAACGATCATTTTATGTGGACAATTGTCTGCAGAGTCTACCCTCTGGGGAAGAAGCCCATCACCTGGTTGACAAACTGACATCACTGTTGGCTACCGGTGGATTTGAGCTACGCCAGTGGGCCAGTAACACCCCTGAGGTCAAATGAGCCAAATCTGAGAGCAGTGAGTTGTGGCTCAATGAAACAGGCACTGATCCACAGGAACTCACTCTGGGACTACGCTGGCGCTGCAAATCAGACACCTTAAGATATAAATACCATATGCTGGAGAAACCCACACACACAATGCGAAACATGGCATGCCTGAACGACCCCCTGGGATTTATAGTCCCTTCACCACACGGGCCAAGGTCCTGGTGCAGCATTTGTGGGACAAACAGAGAGACTGGGATGACCCGTCACTGCCTGAGGATGAACTGCAGTCATGGCTGATGTGGGAGGAAGAATTGCAGAATCTCTCCCAGATTATACTGCCTCGCTGCTATGTGAGCCTTGAGATGGAAACTTCAAACCTCCAGCGAGATCTACACATCTTTGCCGATGCATCAGAGAAGGCATATGGCTAAGTTGACTATCTGCGGACAGAGAGCTCACAGGGCTGTGTGAAAGTGTCTTTCCTGACTGCCAGATCCAGAGTGGCTCAGAAGAAGCAGCAATCAATACCAAGGCTAGAACTGTGTGCTGCTTTGACAGATGCACAGCTGGCCTCTTCTGAGCATTTTGTTACGTTTCAAGCTTGTTACTGTCATTTCAACAGTTTTACATTAGTTTCATAACAGAAACTGCTTTTCACACATCTCCGTGCAGGAAACTTGCGTTTCGGCCTCTTCTGAGCTTTTTGTGACGTTTCAAGCTTGTTACTGTCATTTTAACAGTTTTACATTAGTTTCTTAACAGAAGCTGCTTTTCACTCATCTCCGTGCAGGAAACATGCGTTTCGGCCTCTTCTGAGCTTTTTGTGACGTTACAAGGTTGTTACTGTCATTTCAACAGTTTTACATTAGTTTCATAACAGAAACTGCTTTTCACACATCTCCGTGCAGGAAACTTGCGTTTCGGCCTCTTCTGAGCTTTTTGTGACGTTTCAAGCTTGTTACTGTCATTTTAACAGTTTTACATTAGTTTCTTAACAGAAGCTGCTTTTCACTCATCTCCGTGCAGGAAACTTGCGTTTCGGCCTCTTCTGAGCTTTTTGTGACGTTTCAAGCTTGTTACTGTCATTTCAACAGGTTTACATTAGTTTATTAACAGTTGCTGCTATAATCACATCTCTATGCTGGAAACGTGCGTTTCGGCCTCTTCTGAGCTTTTTGTGACGTTTCAAGCTTGTTACTGTCATTTCAACAGGTTTACATTAGTTTCTTAAGAGAAGCTTATATTCACACATCTCTATACTGGAAACGTGCGTTTCGGCCTCTTCTGAGCTTTTTGTGACGTTTCAAGCTTGTTACTGTCATTTCAACAGGTTTACATTAGTTTCTTAAGAGACGCTTATGTTCACACATCTCTATGCTGGAAACGTGCGTTTCGGCCTCTTCTGAGCTTATTGTGATGTTTCAGGCTTACTTACTTACTGTCATTTCAACAGGTTTACATTAGTTTCTTAACAGAAGCTGCTATTCACACATCTCTATGCTGGAAACGTGCGTTTCGGCCTCTTCTGAGTTTTTGTGACGTTTCAAGCATGTTACTGTCATTTCAACAGGTTTACATTAGTTTCTTAACAGAAGCTGCTGTTCACACATCTCTATGCTGGAAATGTGCGTTTGGGCCTCTTCTCAGCTTTTTGTGACGTTTCAAGCTTGTTACTGTCATTTCAACAGTTTTACATTAGTTTCATAACAGAAACTGCTTTTCACACATCTCCGTGCAGGAAACTTGCGTTTCGGCTTCTTCTGAGCTTTTTGTGACGTTTCAAGCTTGTTACTGTCATTTTAACAGTTTTACATTAGTTTCTTAACAGAAGCTGCTTTTCACACATCTCCATGCAGGAAACATGCGTTTCGGCCTCTTCTGAGCTTTTTGTGACGTTTCAAGGTTGTTACTGTCATTTCAACAGGTTTACATTAGTTTCTTAACAGAAGCTGCTATTCACACATCTCCATGCAGGAAACGTGCGTTTCGGCCTGTTCTGAGCTTTTTGTGACGTTTCAAGCTTGTTACTGTCATTTCAACAGGTTTACATTAGTTTCTTAACAGAAGCTGCTATAACACATCTCCATGCAGGAAACGTGCGTTTCGGCCTGTTCTGAGCTTTTGTGACGTTTCAAGCTTGTTACTGTCATTTCAACAGGTTTACATTAGTTTCTTAACAGAAGCTATATTCACACATCTCCATGCAGGAAACGTGCGTTTCGGCCTGTTCTGAGCTTTTTGTGACGTTTCAAGCTTGTTACTGTCATTTCAACAGGTTTACATTAGTTTCTTAACAGAAGCTGCTATTCACATATCTATGCAGGAAACGTGCGTTTCGGCCTGTTCTGAGCTTTTGTGACGTTTCAAGCTTGTTACTGTCATTTCAACAGGTTTACATTAGTTTCTTAACAGAAGCTGATGTTTACACATCTCCATGCAGGAAACGTGCGTTTCGGCCTGTTCTGAGCTTTTTGTGACGTTTCAAGCTTGTTACTGTCATTTCAACAGGTTTACATTAGTTTCTTAACAGAAGCTTCTATTCACACATCTCCATGCAGGAAACGTGCGTTTCGGCCTGTTCTGAGCTTTTGTGACGTTTCAAGCTTGTTACTGTCATTTCAACAGGTTTACATTAGTTTCTTAACAGAAGCTTCTATTCACACATCTCCATGCAGAAACTTGCGTTTCGGCCTGTTCTGAGCTTTTGTGACGTTTCAAGCTTGTTACTGTCATTTCAACAGGTTTACATTAGTTTCTTAACAGAAGCTTCTATTTACACATCTCCATGCAGGAAACTTGCGTTTCGGCCTGTTCTGAGCTTTTTGTGACGTTTCAAGCTTGTTACTGTCATTTCAACAGGTTTACATTAGTTTCTTAACAGAAGCTTCTATTCACACATCTCCATGCAGGAAACGTGCGTTTCGGCCTGTTCTGAGCTTTTGTGACGTTTCAAGCTTGTTACTGTCATTTCAACAGGTTTACATTAGTTTCTTAACAGAAGCTTCTATTCACACATCTCCATGCAGGAAACGTGCGTTTCGGCCTGTTCTGAGCTTTTTGTGACGTTTCAAGCTTGTTACTGTCATTTCAACAGGTTTACATTAGTTTCTTAACAGAAGCTTCTATTCACACATCTCCATGCAGGAAACGTGCGTTTCGGCCTGTTCTGAGCTTTTTGTGACGTTTCAAGCTTGTTACTGTCATTTCAACAGGTTTACATTAGTTTCTTAACAGAAGCTTCTATTCACACATCTCCATGCAGGAAACTTGCGTTTCGGCCTGTTCTGAGCTTTTTGTGACGTTTCAAGCTTGTTACTGTCATTTCAACAGGTTTACATTAGTTTCTTAACAGAAGCTTCTATTCACACATCTCCATGCAGGAAACGTGCGTTTCGGCCTGTTCTGAGCTTTTTGTGACGTTTCAAGCTTGTTACTGTCATTTCAACAGGTTTACATTAGTTTCTTAACAGAAGCTTCTATTCACACATCTCCATGCAGGAAACGTGCGTTTCGGCCTGTTCTGAGCTTTTGTGACGTTTCAAGCTTGTTACTGTCATTTCAACAGGTTTACATTAGTTTCTTAACAGAAGCTTCTATTCACACATCTCCATGCAGGAAACGTGCGTTTCGGCCTGTTCTGAGCTTTTGTGACGTTTCAAGCTTGTTACTGTCATTTCAACAGGTTTACATTAGTTTCTTAACAGAAGCTGATGTTTACACATCTCCATGCAGGAAACGTGCGTTTCGGCCTGTTCTGAGCTTTTGTGACGTTTCAAGCTTGTTACTGTCATTTCAACAGGTTTACATTAGTTTCTTAACAGAAGCTTCTATTCACACATCTCCATGCAGGAAACGTGCGTTTCGGCCTGTTCTGAGCTTTTTGTGACGTTTCAAGCTTGTTACTGTCATTTCAACAGGTTTACATTAGTTTCTTAACAGAAGCTTCTGTTCACACATCTCCATGCAGGAAACGTGCGTTTCGGCCTGTTCTGAGCTTTTTGTGACGTTTCAAGCTTGTTACTGTCATTTCAACAGGTTTACATTAGTTTCTTAACAGAAGCTTCTATTCACACATCTCCATGCAGGAAACGTGCGTTTCGGCCTGTTCTGAGCTTTTTGTGACGTTTCAAGCTTGTTACTGTCATTTCAACAGGTTTACATTAGTTTCTTAACAGAAGCTTCTATTCACACATCTCCATGCAGGAAACGTGCGTTTCGGCCTGTTCTGAGCTTTTGTGACGTTTCAAGCTTGTTACTGTCATTTCAACAGGTTTACATTAGTTTCTTAACAGAAGCTTGTTTACACATCTCCATGCAGGAAACGTGCGTTTCGGCCTGTTCTGAGCTTTTTGTGACGTTTCAAGCTTGTTACTGTCATTTCAACAGGTTTACATTAGTTTCTTAACAGAAGCTTCTGTTCACACATCTCCATGCAGGAAACGTGCGTTTCGGCCTGTTCTGAGCTTTTTGTGACGTTTCAAGCTTGTTACTGTCATTTCAACAGGTTTACATTAGTTTCTTAACAGAAGCTTCTATTCACACATCTCCATGCAGGAAGTGCGTTTCGGCCTGTTCTGAGCTTTTTGTGACGTTTCAAGCTTGTTACTGTCATTTCAACAGGTTTACATTAGTTTCTTAACAGAAGCTTCTATTCACACATCTCCATGCAGGAAACGTGCGTTTCGGCCTGTTCTGAGCTTTTGTGACGTTTCAAGCTTGTTACTGTCATTTCAACAGGTTTACATTAGTTTCTTAACAGAAGCTTCTATTCACACATCTCCATGCAGGAAACGTGCGTTTCGGCCTGTTCTGAGCTTTTTGTGACGTTTCAAGCTTGTTACTGTCATTTCAACAGGTTTACATTAGTTTCTTAACAGAAGCTTCTATTCACATCTCCATGCAGGAAACGTGCGTTTCGGCCTGTTCTGAGCTTTTTGTGACGTTTCAAGCTTGTTACTGTCATTTCAACAGGTTTACATTAGTTTCTTAACAGAAGCTTCTATTCACACATCTCCATGCAGGAAACGTGCGTTTCGGCCTGTTCTGAGCTTTTTGTGACGTTTCAAGCTTGTTACTGTCATTTCAACAGGTTTACATTAGTTTCTTAACAGAAGCTTCTATTCACACATCTCCATGCAGGAAACGTGCGTTTCGGCCTGTTCTGAGCTTTTTGTGACGTTTCAAGCTTGTTACTGTCATTTCAACAGGTTTACATTAGTTTCTTAACAGAAGCTTCTATTCACACATCTCCATGCAGGAAACGTGCGTTTCGGCCTGTTCTGAGCTTTTTGTGACGTTTCAAGCTTGTTACTGTCATTTCAACAGGTTTACATTAGTTTCTTAACAGAAGCTTCTGTTCACACATCTCCATGCAGGAAACGTGCGTTTCGGCCTGTTCTGAGCTTTTGTGACGTTTCAAGCTTGTTACTGTCATTTCAACAGGTTTACATTAGTTTCTTAACAGAAGCTTCTGTTCACACATCTCCATGCAGGAAACGTGCGTTTCGGCCTGTTCTGAGCTTTTGTGACGTTTCAAGCTTGTTACTGTCATTTCAACAGGTTTACATTAGTTTCTTAACAGAAGCTTCTATTCACACATCTCCATGCAGGAAACGTGCGTTTCGGCCTGTTCTGAGCTTTTGTGACGTTTCAAGCTTGTTACTGTCATTTCAACAGGTTTACATTAGTTTCTTAACAGAAGCTTCTGTTCACATCTCCATGCAGGAAACGTGCGTTTCGGCCTGTTCTGAGCTTTTGTGACGTTTCAAGCTTGTTACTGTCATTTCAACAGGTTTACATTAGTTTCTTAACAGAAGCTTCTATTCACACATCTCCATGCAGGAAACGTGCGTTTCGGCCTGTTCTGAGCTTTTGTGACGTTTCAAGCTTGTTACTGTCATTTCAACAGGTTTACATTAGTTTCTTAACAGAAGCTTCTGTTCACACATCTCCATGCAGGAAACGTGCGTTTCGGCCTGTTCTGAGCTTTTGTGACGTTTCAAGCTTGTTACTGTCATTTCAACAGGTTTACATTAGTTTCTTAACAGAAGCTTCTATTCACACATCTCCATGCAGGAAACGTGCGTTTCGGCCTGTTCTGAGCTTTTGTGACGTTTCAAGCTTGTTACTGTCATTTCAACAGGTTTACATTAGTTTCTTAACAGAAGCTTCTATTCACACATCTCCATGCAGGAAACGTGCGTTTCGGCCTGTTCTGAGCTTTTTGTGACGTTTCAAGCTTGTTACTGTCATTTCAACAGGTTTACATTAGTTTCTTAACAGAAGCTTCTGTTCACACATCTCCATGCAGGAAACGTGCGTTTCGGCCTGTTCTGAGCTTTTTGTGACGTTTCAAGCTTGTTACTGTCATTTCAACAGGTTTACATTAGTTTCTTAACAGAAGCTTCTATTCACATCTCCATGCAGGAAACGTGCGTTTCGGCCTGTTCTGAGCTTTTGTGACGTTTCAAGCTTGTTACTGTCATTTCAACAGGTTTACATTAGTTTCTTAACAGAAGCTTCTGTTCACACATCTCCATGCAGGAAACGTGCGTTTCGGCCTGTTCTGAGCTTTTGTGACGTTTCAAGCTTGTTACTGTCATTTCAACAGGTTTACATTAGTTTCTTAACAGAAGCTTCTATTCACACATCTCCATGCAGGAAACGTGCGTTTCGGCCTGTTCTGAGCTTTTTGTGACGTTTCAAGCTTGTTACTGTCATTTCAACAGGTTTACATTAGTTTCTTAACAGAAGCTTCTGTTCACACATCTCCATGCAGGAAACGTGCGTTTCGGCCTGTTCTGAGCTTTTTGTGACGTTTCAAGCTTGTTACTGTCATTTCAACAGGTTTACATTAGTTTCTTAACAGAAGCTTCTATTCACACATCTCCATGCAGGAAACTTGCGTTTCGGCCTGTTCTGAGCTTTTTGTGACGTTTCAAGCTTGTTACTGTCATTTCAACAGGTTTACATTAGTTTCTTAACAGAAGCTTCTATTCACACATCTCCATGCAGGAAACGTGCGTTTCGGCCTGTTCTGAGCTTTTTGTGACGTTTCAAGCTTGTTACTGTCATTTCAACAGGTTTACATTAGTTTCTTAACAGAAGCTTCTGTTCACACATCTCCATGCAGGAAACGTGCGTTTCGGCCTGTTCTGAGCTTTTGTGTGTTTCAAGCTTGTTACTGTCATTTCAACAGGTTTACATTAGTTTCTTAACAGAAGCTTCTATTCACACATCTCCATGCAGGAAACGTGCGTTTCGGCCTGTTCTGAGCTTTTTGTGACGTTTCAAGCTTGTTACTGTCATTTCAACAGGTTTACATTAGTTTCTTAACAGAAGCTTCTATTCACATATCTCCATGCAGGAAACGTGCGTTTCGGCCTGTTCTGAGCTTTTGTGACGTTTCAAGCTTGTTACTGTCATTTCAACAGGTTTACATTAGTTTCTTAACAGAAGCTTCTATTCACACATCTCCATGCAGGAAACTTGCGTTTCGGCCTGTTCTGAGCTTTTTGTGACGTTTCAAGCTTGTTACTGTCATTTCAACAGGTTTACATTAGTTTCTTAACAGAAGCTTCTGTTCACACATCTCCATGCAGGAAACGTGCGTTTCGGCCTGTTCTGAGCTTTTTGTGACGTTTCAAGCTTGTTACTGTCATTTCAACAGGTTTACATTAGTTTCTTAACAGAAGCTTCTATTCACACATCTCCATGCAGGAAACGTGCGTTTCGGCCTGTTCTGAGCTTTTTGTGACGTTTCAAGCTTGTTACTGTCATTTCAACAGGTTTACATTAGTTTCTTAACAGAAGCTTCTATTCACACATCTCCATGCAGGAAACGTGCGTTTCGGCCTGTTCTGAGCTTTTTGTGACGTTTCAAGCTTGTTACTGTCATTTCAACAGGTTTACATTAGTTTCTTAACAGAAGCTTCTGTTCACACATCTCCATGCAGGAAACGTGCGTTTCGGCCTGTTCTGAGCTTTTTGTGACGTTTCAAGCTTGTTACTGTCATTTCAACAGGTTTACATTAGTTTCTTAACAGAAGCTTCTATTCACACATCTCCATGCAGGAAACGTGCGTTTCGGCCTGTTCTGAGCTTTTGTGACGTTTCAAGCTTGTTACTGTCATTTCAACAGGTTTACATTAGTTTCTTAACAGAAGCTTCTGTTCACACATCTCCATGCAGGAAACTTGCGTTTCGGCCTGTTCTGAGCTTTTTGTGACGTTTCAAGCTTGTTACTGTCATTTCAACAGGTTTACATTAGTTTCTTAACAGAAGCTTCTATTCACACATCTCCATGCAGGAAGTGCGTTTCGGCCTGTTCTGAGCTTTTTGTGACGTTTCAAGCTTGTTACTGTCATTTCAACAGGTTTACATTAGTTTCTTAACAGAAGCTTCTGTTCACACATCTCCATGCAGGAAACTTGCGTTTCGGCCTGTTCTGAGCTTTTTGTGACGTTTCAAGCTTGTTACTGTCATTTCAACAGGTTTACATTAGTTTCTTAACAGAAGCTTCTATTCACACATCTCCATGCAGGAAACGTGCGTTTCGGCCTGTTCTGAGCTTTTTGTGACGTTTCAAGCTTGTTACTGTCATTTCAACAGGTTTACATTAGTTTCTTAACAGAAGCTTCTATTCACACATCTCCATGCAGGAAACGTGCGTTTCGGCCTGTTCTGAGCTTTTGTGACGTTTCAAGCTTGTTACTGTCATTTCAACAGGTTTACATTAGTTTCTTAACAGAAGCTTCTATTCACACATCTCCATGCAGGAAACGTGCGTTTCGGCCTGTTCTGAGCTTTTGTGACGTTTCAAGCTTGTTACTGTCATTTCAACAGGTTTACATTAGTTTCTTAACAGAAGCTTCTGTTCACACATCTCCATGCAGGAAACGTGCGTTTCGGCCTGTTCTGAGCTTTTTGTGACGTTTCAAGCTTGTTACTGTCATTTCAACAGGTTTACATTAGTTTCTTAACAGAAGCTTCTGTTCACACATCTCCATGCAGGAAACGTGCGTTTCGGCCTGTTCTGAGCTTTTTGTGACGTTTCAAGCTTGTTACTGTCATTTCAACAGGTTTACATTAGTTTCTTAACAGAAGCTTCTATTCACACATCTCCATGCAGGAAACGTGCGTTTCGGCCTGTTCTGAGCTTTTTGTGACGTTTCAAGCTTGTTACTGTCATTTCAACAGGTTTACATTAGTTTCTTAACAGAAGCTTCTATTCACACATCTCCATGCAGGAAACTTGCGTTTCGGCCTGTTCTGAGCTTTTTGACGTTTCAAGCTTGTTACTGTCATTTCAACAGGTTTACATTAGTTTCTTAACAGAAGCTTCTATTCACACATCTCCATGCAGGAAACGTGCGTTTCGGCCTGTTCTGAGCTTTTGTGACGTTTCAAGCTTGTTACTGTCATTTCAACAGGTTTACATTAGTTTCTTAACAGAAGCTTCTGTTCACACATCTCCATGCAGAAACGTGCGTTTCGGCCTGTTCTGAGCTTTTGTGACGTTTCAAGCTTGTTACTGTCATTTCAACAGGTTTACATTAGTTTCTTAACAGAAGCTTCTATTCACACATCTCCATGCAGGAAACGTGCGTTTCGGCCTGTTCTGAGCTTTTGTGACGTTTCAAGCTTGTTACTGTCATTTCAACAGGTTTACATTAGTTTCTTAACAGAAGCTTCTGTTCACACATCTCCATGCAGGAAACGTGCGTTTCGGCCTGTTCTGAGCTTTTGTGGCGTTTCAAGCTTGTTACTGTCATTTCAACAGGTTTACATTAGTTTCTTAACAGAAGCTTCTGTTCACACATCTCCATGCAGGAAACGTGCGTTTCGGCCTGTTCTGAGCTTTTGTGACGTTTCAAGCTTGTTACTGTCATTTCAACAGGTTTACATTAGTTTCTTAACAGAAGCTTCTATTCACACATCTCCATGCAGGAAACGTGCGTTTCGGCCTGTTCTGAGCTTTTTGTGACGTTTCAAGCTTGTTACTGTCATTTCAACAGGTTTACATTAGTTTCTTAACAGAAGCTTCTATTCACACATCTCCATGCAGGAAACGTGCGTTTCGGCCTGTTCTGAGCTTTTTGTGACGTTTCAAGCTTGTTACTGTCATTTCAACAGGTTTACATTAGTTTCTTAACAGAAGCTTCTATTCACACATCTCCATGCAGGAAACGTGCGTTTCGGCCTGTTCTGAGCTTTTGTGACGTTTCAAGCTTGTTACTGTCATTTCAACAGGTTTACATTAGTTTCTTAACAGAAGCTTCTATTCACACATCTCCATGCAGGAAACGTGCGTTTCGGCCTGTTCTGAGCTTTTGTGACGTTTCAAGCTTGTTACTGTCATTTCAACAGGTTTACATTAGTTTCTTAACAGAAGCTTCTGTTCACACATCTCCATGCAGGAAACTTGCGTTTCGGCCTGTTCTGAGCTTTTTGTGACGTTTCAAGCTTGTTACTGTCATTTCAACAGGTTTACATTAGTTTCTTAACAGAAGCTTCTGTTCACACATCTCCATGCAGGAAACTGCGTTTCGGCCTGTTCTGAGCTTTTTGTGACGTTTCAAGCTTGTTACTGTCATTTCAACAGGTTTACATTAGTTTCTTAACAGAAGCTTCTATTCACATCTCCATGCAGGAAACGTGCGTTTCGGCCTGTTCTGAGCTTTTGTGACGTTTCAAGCTTGTTACTGTCATTTCAACAGGTTTACATTAGTTTCTTAACAGAAGCTTCTATTCACACATCTCCATGCAGGAAACTTGCGTTTCGGCCTGTTCTGAGCTTTTGTGACGTTTCAAGCTTGTTACTGTCATTTCAACAGGTTTACATTAGTTTCTTAACAGAAGCTTCTGTTCACACATCTCCATGCAGGAAACGTGCGTTTCGGCCTGTTCTGAGCTTTTTGTGACGTTTCAAGCTTGTTACTGTCATTTCAACAGGTTTACATTAGTTTCTTAACAGAAGCTTCTATTCACACATCTCCATGCAGGAAACGTGCGTTTCGGCCTGTTCTGAGCTTTTTGTGACGTTTCAAGCTTGTTACTGTCATTTCAACAGGTTTACATTAGTTTCTTAACAGAAGCTTCTGTTCACACATCTCCATGCAGGAAACGTGCGTTTCGGCCTGTTCTGAGCTTTTTGTGACGTTTCAAGCTTGTTACTGTCATTTCAACAGGTTTACATTAGTTTCTTAACAGAAGCTTCTATTCACATCTCCATGCAGGAAACGTGCGTTTCGGCCTGTTCTGAGCTTTTTGTGACGTTTCAAGCTTGTTACTGTCATTTCAACAGGTTTACATTAGTTTCTTAACAGAAGCTTCTATTCACACATCTCCATGCAGGAAACGTGCGTTTCGGCCTGTTCTGAGCTTTTTGTGACGTTTCAAGCTTGTTACTGTCATTTCAACAGGTTTACATTAGTTTCTTAACAGAAGCTTCTATTCACACATCTCCATGCAGGAAACGTGCGTTTCGGCCTGTTCTGAGCTTTTTGTGACGTTTCAAGCTTGTTACTGTCATTTCAACAGGTTTACATTAGTTTCTTAACAGAAGCTTCTGTTCACACATCTCCATGCAGGAAACTTGCGTTTCGGCCTGTTCTGAGCTTTTTGTGACGTTTCAAGCTTGTTACTGTCATTTCAACAGGTTTACATTAGTTTCTTAACAGAAGCTTCTATTCACACATCTCCATGCAGGAAACGTGCGTTTCGGCCTGTTCTGAGCTTTTTGTGACGTTTCAAGCTTGTTACTGTCATTTCAACAGGTTTACATTAGTTTCTTAACAGAAGCTTCTATTCACATCTCCATGCAGGAAACGTGCGTTTCGGCCTGTTCTGAGCTTTTTGTGACGTTTCAAGCTTGTTACTGTCATTTCAACAGGTTTACATTAGTTTCTTAACAGAAGCTTCTATTCACACATCTCCATGCAGGAAACTCGTTTCGGCCTGTTCTGAGCTTTTGTGACGTTTCAAGCTTGTTACTGTCATTTCAACAGGTTTACATTAGTTTCTTAACAGAAGCTTCTATTCACACATCTCCATGCAGGAAACGTGCGTTTCGGCCTGTTCTGAGCTTTTGTGACGTTTCAAGCTTGTTACTGTCATTTCAACAGGTTTACATTAGTTTCTTAACAGAAGCTTCTATTCACACATCTCCATGCAGGAAACGTGCGTTTCGGCCTGTTCTGAGCTTTTGTGACGTTTCAAGCTTGTTACTGTCATTTCAACAGGTTTACATTAGTTTCTTAACAGAAGCTTCTGTTCACACATCTCCATGCAGGAAACTTGCGTTTCGGCCTGTTCTGAGCTTTTGTGACGTTTCAAGCTTGTTACTGTCATTTCAACAGGTTTACATTAGTTTCTTAACAGAAGCTTCTATTCACACATCTCCATGCAGGAAACGTGCGTTTCGGCCTGTTCTGAGCTTTTTGTGACGTTTCAAGCTTGTTACTGTCATTTCAACAGGTTTACATTAGTTTCTTAACAGAAGCTTCTGTTCACACATCTCCATGCAGGAAACGTGCGTTTCGGCCTGTTCTGAGCTTTTGTGACGTTTCAAGCTTGTTACTGTCATTTCAACAGGTTTACATTAGTTTCTTAACAGAAGCTTCTATTCACACATCTCCATGCAGGAAACGTGCGTTTCGGCCTGTTCTGAGCTTTTGTGACGTTTCAAGCTTGTTACTGTCATTTCAACAGGTTTACATTAGTTTCTTAACAGAAGCTTCTATTCACACATCTCCATGCAGGAAACGTTTCGGCCTGTTCTGAGCTTTTTGTGACGTTTCAAGCTTGTTACTGTCATTTCAACAGGTTTACATTAGTTTCTTAACAGAAGCTTATGTTCACACATCTCCATGCAGCGTGCGTTTCGGCCTGTTCTGAGCTTTTTGTGACGTTTCAAGCTTGTTACTGTCATTTCAACAGGTTTACATTAGTTTCTTAACAGAAGCTTCTATTCACACATCTCCATGCAGGAAACGTGCGTTTCGGCCTGTTCTGAGCTTTTGTGACGTTTCAAGCTTGTTACTGTCATTTCAACAGGTTTACATTAGTTTCTTAACAGAAGCTTCTGTTCACACATCTCCATGCAGGAAACGTGCGTTTCGGCCTGTTCTGAGCTTTTGTGACGTTTCAAGCTTGTTACTGTCATTTCAACAGGTTTACATTAGTTTCTTAACAGAAGCTTCTATTCACACATCTCCATGCAGGAAACGTGCGTTTCGGCCTGTTCTGAGCTTTTTGGCGTTTCAAGCTTGTTACTGTCATTTCAACAGGTTTACATTAGTTTCTTAACAGAAGCTTCTGTTCACACATCTCCATGCAGGAAACGTGCGTTTCGGCCTGTTCTGAGCTTTTTGTGACGTTTCAAGCTTGTTACTGTCATTTCAACAGGTTTACATTAGTTTCTTAACAGAAGCTTCTATTCACACATCTCCATGCAGGAAACGTGCGTTTCGGCCTGTTCTGAGCTTTTTGTGACGTTTCAAGCTTGTTACTGTCATTTCAACAGGTTTACATTAGTTTCTTAACAGAAGCCAATGTTCACACATCTCCATGCAGGAAACTTGCGTTTCGGCCTGTTCTGAGCTTTTTGTGACGTTTCAAGCTTGTTACTGTCATTTCAACAGGTTTACATTAGTTTCTTAACAGAAGCTTCTGTTCACACATCTCCATGCAGGAAACTTGCGTTTCGGCCTGTTCTGAGCTTTTGTGACGTTTCAAGCTTGTTACTGTCATTTCAACAGGTTTACATTAGTTTCTTAACAGAAGCTTCTATTCACACATCTCCATGCAGGAAACGTGCGTTTCGGCCTGTTCTGAGCTTTTGTGACGTTTCAAGCTTGTTACTGTCATTTCAACAGGTTTACATTAGTTTCTTAACAGAAGCTTCTGTTCACACATCTCCATGCAGGAAACGTGCGTTTCGGCCTGTTCTGAGCTTTTGTGACGTTTCAAGCTTGTTACTGTCATTTCAACAGGTTTACATTAGTTTCTTAACAGAAGCTTCTATTCACACATCTCCATGCAGGAAACGTGCGTTTCGGCCTGTTCTGAGCTTTTTGTGACGTTTCAAGCTTGTTACTGTCATTTCAACAGGTTTACATTAGTTTCTTAACAGAAGCTTCTATTCACACATCTCCATGCAGGAAACGTGCGTTTCGGCCTGTTCTGAGCTTTTGTGACGTTTCAAGCTTGTTACTGTCATTTCAACAGGTTTACATTAGTTTCTTAACAGAAGCTTCTATTCACACATCTCCATGCAGGAAACGTGCGTTTCGGCCTGTTCTGAGCTTTTTGTGACGTTTCAAGCTTGTTACTGTCATTTCAACAGGTTTACATTAGTTTCTTAACAGAAGCTTCTGTTCACACATCTCCATGCAGGAAACGTGCGTTTCGGCCTGTTCTGAGCTTTTTGTGACGTTTCAAGCTTGTTACTGTCATTTCAACAGGTTTACATTAGTTTCTTAACAGAAGCTTCTATTCACACATCTCCATGCAGGAAACGTGCGTTTCGGCCTGTTCTGAGCTTTTTGTGACGTTTCAAGCTTGTTACTGTCATTTCAACAGGTTTACATTAGTTTCTTAACAGAAGCTTCTATTCACACATCTCCATGCAGGAAACGTGCGTTTCGGCCTGTTCTGAGCTTTTGTGACGTTTCAAGCTTGTTACTGTCATTTCAACAGGTTTACATTAGTTTCTTAACAGAAGCTTCTGTTCACACATCTCCATGCAGGAAACGTGCGTTTCGGCCTGTTCTGAGCTTTTTGTGACGTTTCAAGCTTGTTACTGTCATTTCAACAGGTTTACATTAGTTTCTTAACAGAAGCTTCTATTCACACATCTCCATGCAGGAAACGTGCGTTTCGGCCTGTTCTGAGCTTTTTGTGACGTTTCAAGCTTGTTACTGTCATTTCAACAGGTTTACATTAGTTTCTTAACAGAAGCTTCTGTTCACACATCTCCATGCAGGAAACTGCGTTTCGGCCTGTTCTGAGCTTTTTGTGACGTTTCAAGCTTGTTACTGTCATTTCAACAGGTTTACATTAGTTTCTTAACAGAAGCTTCTATTCACACATCTCCATGCAGGAAACGTGCGTTTGGCCTGTTCTGAGCTTTTGTGACGTTTCAAGCTTGTTACTGTCATTTCAACAGGTTTACATTAGTTTCTTAACAGAAGCTGATGTTCACACATCTCCATGCAGGAAACTTGCGTTTCGGCCTGTTCTGAGCTTTTTGTGACGTTTCAAGG